>ML778232.1:2116396-2155339 GCA_009831015.1 Picea engelmannii | reverse complement strand
TGTGGACCGCCTTCGGCCCTACTTTCCACCTCTACTAGACACATCCGACATGGCAGAACAACTCACACCAACAGAGTTAAATCTAGACTGCATGGAACAATCCAGAACTGATCAGATCATGGATACACAGATCAAGCACACCCAAAAACAAAGGATACTGCTACATCGAGTTTTCAAAGCAGGCCAACTCCTTCACCAAGGCAAATGGCTCACCAGGGACCAAGTTCAGCAGAAGTTTCCTCATCTCATGGAGGAACTCAACGCAATGGGGACCATTGCTTCCTAATGGGTGAGGAATGATCCAGGTGGATATTGGTGGCCACCCACCTATTTCATTTGGACCCCCACCATTGCTTCTTTCAGTTTTGTAGTTTTCGCACAGTTTACTATTTTTAGCAGTTTTTTGGGTCCTGAACTTTTGGAGTTGTTTTGAGGCCCTAAACGACGTTTTTTTGGGGTATGTTGCAGTTGCAAAATTTCATCATCAAATTTTGTGGAAAATGTTGTATTCCTCGGATAGATCTTTCCAATGGGCTATCATACACCTAAAACAAAGATCGTATGCAAAAGTTACGACCCCGGGAAGTTGATGTACCAACTTACCCAAACGGGGCCCACATGACTTTTGCGCTTCATCTCCCAGGGTTAGGTTTTTGGATGTCTAGGACTTTTGGCATTCCCGTTTATTGTAAAAGGGCCTTCAGAGCCTCATTGTAATCATCTTCTCACAGATGCGAGTAGCGGCCACATCTCTTCTCAGAGATAAGCTACCAGCACCCTAGCTAGTTTATTTCCATTCTGTCTGTAATCATATTTCAGTCATTTGTTATTAATGAAATGAAGTCTTATTTCCGCTGCATCTCTGTGTGTATGTGTATTTTTGTATTTCATTGTGTTCCTACATAAATCCGGATCAGAAGTATCTTAGGTATACCTAAAACTAGCTCTAGATAAGCTAATTGGCCATCTTTTTACTATCATACACCAAGAATAACACTAAAGGAAATCACTCTCTAGTACCCAGGTAGTTGGGTAGTATGGCTAAGGGAATTTTTTAGCCTCCTTTGTTATTTCCTTGAGATATTGGGCTGAGTACTACTACTAGACCCCAAACATATATTAGAGAGATATAGTACATGACACCTCCTTATCTGTAGGACCCGATAACCTTTTTCAGTGAGCTCACCCATGAAGGATTCCTATAAACCACCCCATACTCAATCCCCAAAAAATATGGCCACCCATTCTACTACTAGCATATTGGATCAACTAGATTCTCAATACACGAGTCTTAATATCTAGCTTCAGAAAATTCATCCAACTCTAAACAATTGGGAACAAAATTTGGATAGCCTAACAAACAATTTGACTAAGAAGTTGGCACTTATGACATGCCAAGGCATACCAGAAGAAGATCATCGGACTGCACAACACATTTGAAAGAGTTAATGAATAGGTCAGTAGTGGTGGTTTTTGGGCCCATGGTTTTGGTAGCCCATGGTATTGTTCCCAAGGATTGCATGTAATGAATCCTTTAAATAGGCTTAGGATAGTCCATTGTAATAGGCCTGAAGGTGAGGGGTGAAGGATCGCTTGGCCAGGTTGGATGGATTTGGCCAAGGGAGAAAATACATATTTGGTTGGTTTTTCTAAGCTAAATAATGTGTTAATGTGTGCATGATTTCTGTAGTTTTTATATTGTTGGTTTATTATTTCTCTCGCAGGATTTTCTTATTCCTAATAATTGGTATTAGATCTAGGGTGAGGAGATTAGATCCACCTTGATGAAAGGTCACGAGGTTTCCTGAAATAATATCCACAATCTCATAGGGAGGAGTATGGATTTAATTGGCCATATTTACAAACATGAGATGTTGAGTCATGACATTGCAACGATGCCTTTGCGAAGGTATAATGTAACACCCCAAGTTTTGAGCCCCATATTAAATAATGTATTTTGTTAATTGTCAAGAGGCTAGGGGGCCCCAAAAATTAAAAGAGGCCAGTGTGCCTAAGAAATGTAATGTTTTGATCATTATTAATAATAAACACATTGTTGGCTACTAGACGAACAAGGACTAGAGTTATAGGGGGATATGATTCCACAAGAGAGGGGGCTTTAGGGGCTAATTGTTTATTTCCTATTTTAATTACCCTTTTTTCTAAGAGAGTGGATCAATTACGTGAGCTTATTGGGGGAGGTAAGGAGGTTCTTGATTCCCCATGAAATACTTAAACCCACCCCTGGTCTATTGGGGGTTTGGTTGATGGCTCATTCACTCATTTTATTGTTCACTCCTTCATTCGCTTATTCGCTCGTCCAATTTCTCATTGGTTCATTCGTTCACTCACTTACTCACTTATCCATTCATCCTGTCCTTACCTATCACTCGTTGATCCATCCTCATCCATGTCTTGGCTTGGGAAAGGAAAATGAACTATTTAGGAGAATCCATGGTATCCTTGGTTGTAGAGGTCATTGGTGTAATCCATCCATGACTTGAGGCCTGCATTTCTGAGATGCGTTGGCCTGTGTACAACTCTGTTCACAACTATGAGTCCTGAGAGTTCCAACATGGATATTCTAGACCAGTTGCATTGGAGCCCTGGAAGGAGATAGACTGCTTGAGGGAATACATGGTAGATAAGGGTGGAGGTTCATTCTCTTGAGGGGTGTAGGTTTGGTAGATGAGAGATGGGTACTTGGATTGCTGTGAGTTCTGTGAGTGCTATGAAAGTCTGTGAGAGTTTCTGATCCAGATTATTTTTGGCATGAAATGAGAGCAGAGATATAATAAATAAATGCAAAGAGATATCGTAGATATTCAATAATTTAACATAAATGTATCAAAGATGCAACCATAAACACAAATATACAATAATACATGATTTCTATTAATGAAATAAATGTACAGAGACTCTAAAAATACAGAGTGAAAGACTCGCTAAAATGGTGGCAGCTTATCTCTGAGAAGAGATGTAATGGCTATTCACAAGAAGATGATTACAATGAGGATCTGAAGGCCCTTTTACAATAAATAGGAATTTCAAAAACCCTATACATCGAAAAAACTAACCCTAGGAGATGAAGTGCCAAAATTCGTGTGGGCCCCGTCTCGGTTAGTTAGTACATTAACTTCTCGGGGTCATAACTTTTGCATACACTCTCCATTTTAGGCGTGTGATAGACTGTTGGAAAGGTATCATCAAGGAGATTCATTTTGGGGGATCAATTATGACCTCGTCCATAATTTAGAAGCTCGATCCCTAAAAACCTTCATTTAGGCCCTCAAAATGGCCCTGAAAGTTAAAACTGCTAAAAATAGTAAATTGCTAGAATTTTTTTTTGAGCCAGTTGGAAAAGGTGGGTGGCCACCAATATCCACCTGGATCAATCCTCCCTACTTAGGAATCAATGGTCTCCATTGTGTTGAGTGCCCGAGGGAGAGGAAAAAGCGTTTGCTAAATCTGAATCTTGGTGAGTTGCTTGCCTTGTTGGAGACGTCGTGCTGCTTGGTTTGTGGAAGGCTATCACAAGCATGTGGCTGGAAGGGTTGGACCTTTTTTAATAGTATGGATACATGAGATTATTTTGTGCAGAAGGAATCTTTACACTTTTCTACAATCTTTTCGACCTACTTCTATTGGATAGAAGGTGCTTGGGCCGAGGCTGTAGTGGTTGTAGTATCCTTTTGTTCACCTTTTGAAAAGATTGTGAAGAACCTGAATTTTGTGGTATGAGATACTAGCTTGTAGCAGTTTTTAAGTGGAACAATAGTCAGAACTACCTCCATTATTCTGTAGAAACGACCCCCCAGAGAAACAATGACACTGCGGGGTCGAGACTCATAAACAACATGGCTCTTCCACATATATGGTTGGCCCAAGAGAACATCATAGACATCTAGTGGGGAAACATCACATAATACCTCATCCTTGAAGGGATGGATGACGTATGACAATCAACACCCTGACTGACATGAAGATCTCGTCCTTGGCGAAGCCACCTGATGTTGTATGGTTGCGGGTGTAGTGTTGTCGACAATCCCAACTGTTTGACAACCTCTATTGAGATGAGGTTCTTCTGGCTTCCGCTATCAACAATAAAATGTAGCGGGGTCCCCTTCACCCACATTTGTGAATGAAAAAGGCGCTCCCCCTCTTCAGGATCTGTTGGTTCTTCTAGTTGAATTGTTGCAGTCGCGACAATAGAAGTGGGGTCTACGTAGATGATCTGTCTTTGACCGGTATTTTCATAATCAAATTCTAAATCAGGGATCGACTCCTTATCTTTGATCTCAGCCACCAATGACTATTTTGAGTGACAGTCATCGGTGTTGCGCTAGGGGATTTTGTGGAAATCGCACCATTTTCCAGTGTCCCTCTTTATCTTCCTATGACCCTTCTTTTCCTATGGATTGGACTGGTTTTCGGGAGACTGTTTGTTAGGGTCATATTTGCCATACTTTGGTTGTTGCGGATTTGTAGACCCGAAATCCCATTTGTTATGGTGCTTAAATTTCTACTCAATTTTAATAGCATATCGATAAGCGACACCGAGTGATGAGATGTCCAGAAAATCCATTTTAGTTTGGATGTATCTATGTAGAGCCCGACGGTATTTTAGAACCAAATGTCGTTCGGAGTCTTTGATACCTAGCTTGGTGTTCAAGGTATGGAAGGTATTGGTGAAATACGGAACTGCTTGGCCCCTCTCTTGCCGCAGTGTGGTCCATTTCATGTACTGGTCCTCATAGTTTCCAACATGGTAATACTGTTCCTTTACCACATCCACAAAAAGATCCCAAGTGGGCTCGACCCCATATATTCTAGACTCCTTTGTGGAACTTTTCTCCTAGTAATTTTCCCACCAATGTTTGACATGGGGGAGATCTTTAAGGAGTGCGAAGGTGATCTTTTCCCTGTTGGAAAAATGGTGAACAGAGAAATAACCGTCTAGCAGATTTAACCATTTGTCTAGGGAATCCACATCTATCTGACCTTCAAACATGGGAATATCAAAATTAACTTGTACCTTGAAAGGAGAGGTGCTTCCAAAGTGGTTGTTTGATGAATATGTGCTTGTTTCTATTGGTAGGCGTTGAAGGATGTGGGAAAAATTCTCCATCATTTCATCCCTCTATCGCGTGAGAGCTTGCTCAAGCAATAGATTGATAGGATTGTTTGCTCCGTTGTTTTTCTTTTCTTCCTCCATTGAGGGTTTCCTGGGTGTGTGAGAGCAATTGTATTCAAGAGATACAAGCTCGAGACCCAACTTTCTATACTCAGACCACATCAGGGATATGCACTGAAAAAATGATCGAGAGCAGCCTGCTCTAATACCACTGATCTGGATTATTTTTGGCACGAAATGAGAGCAGAGATATAATAAAGAAATGAACATAGATATAGCAGATACTCAATAATATAATAGAAATGTATCAAATATGCAACCATAAACATATATATATAGTAATACATGATTTCTATTAATGAAATAAATGTACATAGACTGTAAAAATACAGAGTGAAAGACTCGCTAGAATGGTGGCAACTTATCTCTGAGAAGAGATGTGATGGCTACTCGCATTTGCAAGAAGATGATTAAAATGAGGCTCTAAAGACATTTTTACAATAAATATAAATGCCAAAAACCATAGACATCCAAAAATCTAACCCTAGGAGATGAAGCGCCAAAAGTTGTGTGGGCCCTGTCTAGGTAAGTTAGTACATCAACTTCCTGGGGTCGTAACTTTTTCATACGATCTTTGTTTTAGTCATGTGATAGCCCATTGGAAAGGTATCATTGAGGAGATTCATTTTGGGGGCTCAATCTTCCTTCAAATATAATTAAGAAACTCGATCTCGAAAAAACTTCATTTAGGCCCTCAAAATGGCCCTGAAAGTTAAAACTGCTAAAAATAGTAAATTTCCAAATTTGCCAGAAAACTATTTTGAGCCACTTGGAAAAGGCGGGTGGCCACTGATATCCACCTGGATCAGATTGAGTGCTAACTATTTTTGGAATCCAAGTAAAACTTTGGAATCATCCTTGTGGATTCATAGCCCTAGATCGGGGGGTGACACTACTGTTGAGATTTGGAGCAGTAGTGTCTACGATTGGGTGGAACGTCCTTGGTTTGTATCTAGTTGGTGTCATATTTTATAAAGATAATTTTTCTTTGTTATGGTATTATTTATCTATATATGAATGTATTTCGCTGTGTATTTATTTATCGTTTAATTGAATCTTAGAATAGGCATGCTTGTTGGTTATTGTTGTGCATGTCATTAGATCTTTTCTTTTATGCATCCTTGGTAATTTAAATGGGTATCAGTAAGAGAAAGAAGTCCAAGGGTGGGATTGAAGGTGGTGTACCCCAACCTATGGGTGGTCGGGGATGTTACATATTGGTATCAGAGCTTCTGGTTGAAACACCAGGCCGGTATGGGTCGGGTCTGTTGGTCATAGTCTCGTGTTTGAGATCGAATTCTGACCATGAAGTTGAAAATATCAAGAGGAATGGCATTATAGAATCTATAGAGGAGCTAGAATATCAGAGATCCATTGTAAGGGTTTGAAGGATCGTGACTGTCCCTTTCAAACTCAGGAGAGATCGCCAGTATGGGATCAAGAGAGATCTAGGATTGTTGGATCAGAGGGAAGGTGAAGAAAGGGTTAAGTCACAACCATCAGATCTCATTGGATAGAAATCAACAGTGGGGAGGCATTGTGGGGATCGGGAAGACAATTAAATTTTATGCAAGTTGTGAGCCCACAATCACTCAAGATCGTTGATCTCACTAGATCAACAGATCAACAGTGGATATTGATCCCACTATAGATGAGCATCTTCTCTTTGCAGATATCGGCGAGGAAATTAAAGAGTGAGTGAGTTGAGTCTTCTCAATCACTCGTGGTTGTTGATATTCAAGTAGGGTACACATGACAGGTGATCCCATACTTTGGGAGGAAGTAAGAAGAAGCTGAGTGAGTAAATTACTCCCGAAATATTGAAGCTCCTAAGAGTCAGAGTAGATCTAGACCGTTGATCAAAGTTGACATGTGGCAGGAGATCCTGCACTCTGGCGGATAACCACTTCGGAAGAAATACAGATGTGAAAAGCCAGAACTCCCGAAGGTTCGAAGCCGAGAGTTCATCTGGACTTTCCATCAACAAGGACATGCAGTGCCAGATCTCTCTCTTCAGAGAATTAGTACTTCAGAAGGTTTTGCAGAGTGAAGAACTAGGGCAAGAACTACCTGAAGTCTTGAAGTCCAGAGTAAATACAAACCATCCGATAAGGGAGACACACATCGACAGATTGGCCAGTTCAGAAATTCAAAGTTCAAGAGAGTTGGAGTGTTCTAATATGGAAACTCTCAAATCCCAATGTTATGAAGCCCAAAGAGTTGAAGAGTTGGGGCATGATGACATCACCTAGAGGTGATGTGGACCCCAGAAGATTAAACAGTTCAAAAATTTAGAGTTTGAAAGACTTGAGGAGTGCAAGCATAAAATCTTCCGAAGCCCGAAATTCCGAAGTGATGTGGCTCGTGGAAATCACCTGGGATGATGTGGACACATGGGATGTGTGCCATTTGTCAATGATTTTTTAACATTTGGAATATTGAAATGTAAATTAGAATGTGACACGTGTCACCCGCCTGATTGGGCCACGTTTTTGCTTCTATTATTTCACCACGTGGCGACAGATCGTACAGTCCGGAGACTGGGTACTCCAAAGGAAAAGCATGTGATGATTTTCCTTAGGTCAAGAACTCTCAAAGGCCCAAAGGTTGGAGTACATATAGACCGTTGATCCCAGAGGACATGCGACAGTAGATCTCGTAGTGGTTCGGAGGATCGACACTCCGAGAGAAAGTGAAGGCAGAGAGTTTGAAACTACTGAAGCCCGAAGAGCTGAAGCGATTCATAGCCTTTGATCTATGAGAGACACATGTCGACAGATTGTTGACTTCGAGTGAAAGCACTCTGGGAGAAAGTGAAGAGAGTTTGAAACTATCGAAGCTTGAAGAGCCGAAGCAATTCATAGTCGTCGATTTGCAGGAGGACACATGTCAACAAATCATGAACTCCAAGTGGAAGAATTCCAGAAGGGAGAAAGCGGGGGAAGTTGATACTTCCAAAGGTCGAAGTCCCAAAGGGGAATAGAGCCATTGATTTGAGGTGGACGCGTGGCACCTAATCTATAACTTTGGGTACAAAGTACTCAGGGGGAAAGTAGAGATCGAAAGTGTCGAAATCCTGAAGCACAGAATCCTGAAGTGGATCTAGATCATTGATCGTGAATGAGGAAGATGACCTTTGATATAGTCCTAGCTAAAGGTTCTAAAGTTGTGAAGTGACAAGAAGGATTTGGATGTGGTTTTGATCCGTGGTCACCTGGGGAAGTGGTTTGAAGGGAGTGCCTGTGCAGAATTAAATTTTGTATCAGCTATGAGATAACATGGAAGTGTTATACGGTGCAGATTAATACATATATGTTCTTCATGAATTGAGAAGAGAAGGGACATGTAACATGGTTTGGAAAATTTTGTTTATCATATGCTTAATTCTAACAAAATGGTCGCTTTCACATTTTTCAAAATTAAGGGGTTTATGCACATCACCTCAGGATGTGTATTGAGGAAATGGAATAAAGCAAGGGAGCCTCCATCCATGATAAGGAGGCGAAGGCCAGAATACCAGAGTTGGTAATGCAGATACAAAGTCCAATGGACACAAGGGAAGAGGATAACATAAAAACATTAATAGAAATTGTAAGAAGCTTGAAAATAGAAGTGTAGAGCTACAAAGCAGACAATGAGAGACTTATGAGAGAGCAAAGTCAGATAAATGCTTGAGTGTTACAAAGCTTAAATTAGTTGTAGAGGCAAATGAAGAAGGGATCAAACTCAAAACAAGAGTAAGAAGGTAGGTTTCGTGAAAGAAGAGAGGATCGTGGAAGAGATGGTTATTCAAGAAGTGCTAGCAAAACTTGTAGAAACCACTCACCTCCTTAATCAGAAAGAATTTTTTATGCATTGGAAGATCCCATAAGCAGTCCATAGGTGTCCCCTGTTAGGCACCAGAGAAGGAGACAAGAAGTGGAAAGTTTGCAAGGAGATTTGAGGAATCTTAAGCCACCCTCCTTTGATGGTGAAAAGGAAAGGGAAGATGATGTTGAAGCATTGTTGCTTGGACTCAGGAGGTATTTTCAATTGCATAACTATTCATCAAATCTAGAAGCCAAGATGGCCACCTACCATTTACATGAGAAAGTTGCAATGTGGTGGGATCAACTGAAGCAAGTTGAACATATTAATGAGAGTAGGATCACTTGGAAGCAGTTCAAGAAGTAATTCCAGAAGGAGTACCTCTCAGAGCATTTCTATGACAAGAAAATGCAGGAGTTCTTTGAACTCGGGCTGGGAAGCATGACTATGGAAGAATATGAGAAGAAGTTCTTGGGATTTTTAAAATATGTTGGGTTTATAAACGATGAAAAGGTAAATATATAGAGGTTTTTGAGTGGATTTCCAGCCTTTTATAAAGAAAATATTAGGTATGATGAGCCCAAGACCTTGAATGAGGTCACCAGGAAGGATAAATACCTATATGAACAAGGCCAGGGAAGATAATCCATGCAGAAATCTTGTAAGGATAAGAAGAAGGAGAAGTTCGATCAAAGGAGGAAAGGAGTCAAACCTCCCTTCAATAGGAATGATCCTAATAGAAATAATAAAGATGAGTATGCTAAGGGTGAATCCAAGAAATAAGACTCCTTGGGAAAGAGGTGAATACCACCAATCCAATGTTGGGGATGCAAGGAAGATCACATGTAAAAAGATTTCCCACACATAAAGGACAGAGTGAATACTATGCACAACATCCAAGAGGCTACAACAATCGAAGATATGGGAAGAATCTATGCAAATTTAGATGATCGACAAGAAGAGTACCAGTCCAATATGATCGAGGTGGAAGGTAAGATCATAAATCAGCCTGTTGTTATTTTAATTGATTCAGGAGAAAGTCATTTTTACATTGATCCTAAAATAGTGGATATATTACATTTGGAGAAAATTAAGCTTGGAAAATCAAGTTTAGTTTAGTTAGCCACTGGAACCAAAAGGAGAATCCATGATATGGTCAGAAGTTGTTCCATAAGTCTTAATGGCATAAATACTAGTGTTGATCTGAATATCATACCCTTTGGGTCTTATGATATTCTAATTGGAATGGATTGGCTAGACAAGCATCATGTTGTCCTAGATTGTCATAGCAAGACTTTTATCTATCTTGATTAATATGGAAAACAAAACACTGTGAAATGAGTTCCAAGACCCATCTCTATAAGGGATATTTCATTCTTAAAGATGAAGATATTTTTTAGAAAAGTATTTCAATTGTATGCAACTCATATGGAAGAGCTAGAAAATACGAAGGGGCCAAGCCTTGAAGATTTATCGGTACTATAGGAATTTGAATATGTATTCCAAGAAATACCAGGGTTTCCACCAAGAAGGGAGATATATTTCTCAATTGATTTAGTGCTTGGAGCTTCCATGGTGTCAAAAACACCTTACAAAATGAGAACACTAGAGTTAAAAGAATTACAAATGCAGTTGGAGGAATTGTTGAAGAAAGGGTACATGCGTCCAAGTGTTTCACCTTAGGGAGCACCAAAACTTTTAGTCAAAAATAAAGATGGAACCTTGAGGCTATGTATTGACTTTCGACAATTGAATAAGTATAGTATAAAGAACAATTATCCTCTACCTAGAATTGACGACCTCTTTGATCAGCTAAGAGGAGAAAAGATATTATCGAAGATTGACCTGAGTTCAGGATACCATCAAGTAAGGATCACGGAAGAATACATTCATAAGATAGCTTTTAGAACTAGGTATGGGAATTATGAATTTGTAGTGGTGTCGTTTGGACTAACCAATGCACCAACTGCCTTTATGTGCTTAATGAATGGCATATTCAGAAATTATTTGGATAAGTTTGTCATAGTGTTCTTAGATGACATACTTGTCTATTATAAGTCTGAAGAGGAACATGAACATCACTTAAGAATGGTATTGCAAGTATTGAGAGAACATCAGTTGTATGCTAATCTGAGCAGGTGTTCTTTTTATCAAAATCATATGCATTACTTGGGATACATTATTTCAGAGCAGGGCATAGCAGTAGATCCAGAGAAGATTGAAGCCATTAGAGGATGGACAACACCTAGAAATGTGTCATAAGTCAGATATTTTATGGGATTAGATAGTTTCTATAGAAGGTTCATAGTAGGGTTCTCTAAGGTTGCTCATCCCATCACTTCTTTGCAAAAGAAGGGAACTAAATTTGAATGGATACCTAAGTGTGAAGAGAATTTTAATCTGTTGAAGGAAGTAGTTACTAGTGCACCTTTGTTAAAGATTATTGACCCAAATGAAAGTTTTGTGGTATATACAGATGCATGTAAGGAAGGACTTGGGGGATTCCTTGCACAAAATGGACATGTCATTGGTTATGAGTCAAGAAAGTGTAAGGAACAAGAGAGGAACTATGCCACACAGGACTTGGAGCTAGGTGCCATTGTCCACACCTTGAATATGTGGAGGAATTATCTCATGGGGAAGGGATTTGAATTAAGGACATACCACATTGGCCTGAAGTATATTTTTGAACATCCAACCTCGAATGCTAGGAAAAAAATATGGATAGAATTTTAAGTGAATATGACCTCGATATCAAACATATCAAAGGAAAATAGAATAAATTTTCCATTGCACTTAGTAGAAAAGTGAATCTCATGCATGCTACTTCTCTCAGTATGCATCAGTCAAACTTGAAGAGTAGAATTTTAGATGATCTTGTTACATATCAGCAATACCTACATGTAAAGGAAATCTTACAACAATGATATGTACAACAAAAAATAAAGAAGTATGAGATAAAGGAAGATGGATTACTCATGCATAAGACTAGAATCTATGTTCCTAGTTCTGAAGAACTGGGGAATTTGGTATTGAAGGAAATGCATGATGTTCATTATGTTGGACATCTCGGTTACCAAAAAATGATTACAGCAGTAAGAAGCCAATTCTTTTGGTTGGGAATGAAGAAGGATGGTGTTGATTACATCGCTCGATGTATGGAATATCAGAAGTTGAAGGCTGAGCATAGGCACCCAACGGGTTTGCTACAACCATTACCAATCCTAGAGAAGAAATGGGAAGTGATAACCATTGATTTCATAACTAAATTACCTAGGACAACAAGACAACATGATTCAATCATGGTAGTGGTTGAAAAATTAACAAAGGATTCTCATTTTGTTCCTGTAAAAACAACACATATAGTGGCTAATATTGCAGAAATTTACATGATGGAGATTGCTTGGTTGCATGGGATACCTAGAACAATTGCCTTGAACAGAGATACAAAGTTTACCTCCAATTTCTGGAGGGGATTGTTTAAAGTATTTTGTACAAATCTAAAATTTAGCACATCATACCATCCATAGTCAGATGGGAAAACAAAGAGGGTGAATTGAGTAATTGAAGATATGTTGAGAATGTATGTGATGGATAAGCCATATAAGTGAGAAGATTACTTGCACTTGGTTGAGTTTTCATATAATAATGGGTATCAAGCTTCATTGAGAATGATCCCATTTGAAGCCTTCTATGGTAGGAAATGTAATACTCCAGTGAGTTGGGAAAACCCAGCCGATAGAGTGGTACTTGGGCTAGAGTTGCTCAAGGATATGGAAAACCAGATGGTTAACATCAAGAAGAATTTAAAGGCAGCTCAGGATACATAGAAAGTTTATGCAGATAAGAACATGACAGCTATAGAATTTAAAGTAGGGGAGCATGTATTTTTGAAAGTGAAGCCCAAGAAAATCTCATTGAAATTGGGTAGTTGTACAAAATTGGAATCTAGGTTTTGTGGTCCATTTGAAATATTGGACAGAATAGGCCCAGTTGCATACATGCTTGCATTTCCTGCTTCCATGAATGTGTATAATGTATTTCATGTCTCTTTTCTAAAGAAATATGTACATGATCCTAACCATGTTATTGATTGGCATTTGATTCAGGTAGAGACAAAGGGAGACTTTCAGGTTCAACCAGTGCGGGTATTGGAAAGAAAGGTTAAAATGCTCAGGAATCGAGTTATAGAGCTGATAAAAATTTATTGGAGCTGCTACGGTCCTCAAGATGCTACCTGGGAGCATGAAGATGCCATGCGGGCAAAGTACCCATAGCGTTTTAAATAAATTTTGAGACTTTGATCTCTATTTTGTATATGCACTGAGGACAGTACCAAAATAAGGGGGAGGGGATGTAACACCCCCACGGATGATTTTAGGGGATAAATTTCACTCATGGGCTAATTTTCCATGGTTTTTCCAAAAACGAGATTCACTATTTTAAAAATGATTTGCCCAAATTCTATAGGATAAAATTATTTTACCTTAAAAATCGCAAAAATTTTATAAAAACTATATAAAATCCTTAGAAATTTGAAATTTTTTACAAAAATATCGCCAATCATTTATATTTGGCAAATAAAGGATTAGTAAGATTCACCAAGGTTTCTACATTTTAAAATAAATTTCCATCCTTAAAATCATCCCTGAGTTACACCCCAGGTTTGGAGCCCCATATTAAATAATGTATTTTGTTAATTTTCAAGAGGCCAGAGGGCCCCAAACAATTAAAAGAGGCCAGTGTGCCTAAGAAATGTAATGTTTTGATGATTATTAATAATAAACACATCGTTGGATGCTAGACAGACAAGGACTAGAGTTATAGGGGGCTATGATTCGACAAAAAAGGGGGCTTGAGGGGCTAATTATTTATTTCCTATTTGAATTACCCTTTTGTCTAAGGGAGTGGATTAGTTACGTGAGATTCTTGGGGGAGCCCAAGAGGTTCTTGATTCCCCATGAAATACTTAAACCCACCACTGGTCTGTTGGGGAGGTTGGTCGATGGCTTCTTCTCTCATTTGCTCGTTCTCTCCTTCATTCGCTTATTCGATCGTCCACTTTCTCACTGGTTCATTCGTTCACTCACTTACTCACTCGTTCATTTTTTCCATACTTACCTATCACTTGTTGATCCATCCTCATCTGTGTCTTGGCTTCGGAAAGGAAAACAAGCTACTGAAGAGAAGCCATGGTATCCTTGGTTGTATAGGTCACTGGTGTAATCTAGCCATGACTTGAGGCCTACATGTTTGAGATGCATTGGCATGTGTACAACTCTGTTCACAACTGCGTGTCCTGAGAGTTCCATCATGGATATTATGGACCAGTTGTGTTGGAGCCTTGGAAGGAGAAAGACTGCTTGAGGGACTGTGTGGCAAAGAAGAGTGGAGGTCCATTCTCTTGGGTGGTGCAAGATGGTTAGAAGAGAGTTGGGTACTTGGATTAGTGTGAGTGCTAGGAAATCCTATGAGAGCTTCAGTGCTGACTAGTTTGGGAAGCCAAGTAATGCTCTGGAACTGTTCTTGTGGATTCATAGCCCTGGCTCAAGGGTGACACTGTTGTTGAGATTTGGAGCAGTATTGTCTATGGTTGGGTGGAACGTCCTTAGTATGTATCCAGTTGGTGTCATCTTTTATAAAGATAATTTCTCTCTGTTATGGTATTATTTATCTGTATATGAATGTATTCTGATGTGTATTTATTTATCGTTTAATTGAATCTTAGAATATGCATGCTTACTGGCTATTGATTTGCATGTCATTAGATATTTTCTTTTATGTGTCGTTAGTAATTTAAAAAGGTATCGGTAAGAGAAAGAAGTCCAAGGGTGTGCTTGAAGGTGGCATACCTTGGCCTGTAGGTGGTCGGGGACATTACATATAAGGTGGTTGTTGTTGCTCTATTAGATGAGCATGATGGAGTGTCTGTCAAGGTGGTCTATGTACATCTATGTTAAGCCCTAAATAGTGGCACATTACCCCTTAATTGGGGCATATTGCATTAGTAATGTTATTTTATTTATGTCTTCCTGGGTCCATTAGTTGTAATTGTACCTCCTAGTATCCTATATATACCAATGAGACCTTTTCATTTGGAATCATCTTGTATTTGGAGATTTATGTGGTGTTTAAGGAGGTTTCCCCCTCAAAGAGGCTTATTATATGAAATTATATATTTTTTAAGGCATTGAGTACTTATTCTGAGGTTCTTTTTATGTTATTTTGATATTTGGTTCTTAACATTTGGTATCAGAGCTCAAGGTCTTGGGGTTTCGTTGCTACATAATAGACACCTTGTATTTTTCTCTATAAATTTTTTTCTGTGGTATTTCATAAGGAACCCCTTGGAGAATATTTTTAATACGGATCAAGGTACGTAGGGTTCAAATTTCAAATCCTGAGGCATTATACTTTTTGAGATATAGCCTATGTAATATAGGGTTCTGAAAACATCCTTATTTTAGTCATCATAGATGTTTTTCTATAAAATATTTTCTATAACATTTTATACCCTGAAATCTAGAGGATATTCATAGAAAGTGTCTAGGTAGCTATAATAAAAATTTGAGCTTCTTTGTCATTTGTAGATACACCATGTGCACGATAGGGTATCTAAATAGTCATATTAACTAGTCTCAAACAAGTCTTCCGAGTAAAACAATGATATCTTCTTCAGTGAGTATCCAAATTAAGTGAGACTAGTTGCATTGGATAGTGGAAAGTATTTAGTATTTATGGTACAAGTTTCAAAATCAAATATCATATATTGTGATATTGGCACGCTTTACAAGTATGCTTTCCTGGAAGGGAAAAAACTCAGCAAGTTGTGCAGAAGTTACCATAACTTCCACTTGGCACGTCTAATTTTGATCAAGCCTATGGAATTGCAGAGAAGAAATATCAGAGAACTACAAAAAGAAATTTCCATACCGAGAAGGGATTAAATTTTGTAGATACACAAAAGAAATATCATCTAACAGAACCACCTCGAAATCAAGGTTTAAAAGTGATACTTGGCCAACATGCCACCGAAAAAGGGAACTGGTACACCAATTAATCCTCCTGATAGTCCTACTAAGACTCTTGATGAAGGTGAAGAAATGAACAGGGATATAAATGATTTACAAAAGAACACAATAAAAAAAGATGAACTACAAGGGATGATGGATTCAACTGAATCTAAGTTGGAGGCAATAAATACTAAGATTGATGGTTTAAAAATGGAGATCATGGAACGATTGAAAATTTTCCTAATAGAGAGGACACCTGAAAGTGAAAATGTATCCCATGAAATTCATAATTAGGACACAGGGAAGATGAATTAATAATGGAGAAACTCCAACTTTGGGTTGAATACCAACAACTTTCCTAAGATCAATATGAGGAAGTTTGATGGCAAGGATCCAATCACATGGATACTTCATATGGATAAATTATTTGATCTACATGATGTTCAACATACACAAAAGGTACGAATTACTTATTTATATTTAGAACCCAATCAATTTGTGTGGTATCGATGGTTTTGATCTCTCGAACCACTCGTCACTTAGACAATTTTCATAGAAGAAATGATGGCACACTATGAGGATACAAGGAGCAATACCTTCTTTAGCCAATTGATAAATCTCAAGCAAAAGGGTTCAGTTGCCAAGCACATTGAGAACTTCCAAAGATTGAATATAATTGTAATAGATATTCCAGATGAGTACCCGATTGATGTATTCATAGGAACTTTAAAGGATAACATTCAACATGAGGTTCTCCTTTGGGAACCCAAATCATTGGAGAATGCATTTAGGGTGGCAAGAAATGTTGAAAGTAAAAACATGGCTATGGCTACTAGAAGGACCACTCTGAACATCTATCGAGAGAATAATGTTCCTTCTTCTAAAACACCTCAACCTACAAGGTTGATACCTCCACAATTGGAGGAAAGACAAGAAAAATGTTTATTCTTTAATTGTGACAACAACTACAGTAAGGGACATAAGTGTGGTGAGAATAAATTATTCTACATAGATTCTGAAGAGGAAGAAGAACAATAACAAGAACAAGAACCATCTCAAGATAAAAACGTAGAAGAAATTTATTCCAAAGAGTTGACTCTTGGGATACCATGTAATGCATTGGCTAGAATTAACACTCCTCAAACCCTCAAGATCGAAGGATATATCAAAAATAAAAAGGTAATAGTCCTAATTGATTCTGGTAGTACTCATAATTTTATTCACTATAAATTAGCCAAAGTTCTCAATTTCTTCTTATATCCAATGCCAGAGTTTCAAGTAATGATTGCAGATGGAGGAACCATTAATTTATTAGGAAAATAAAATAAGATCAATCTGACTATGGGGCAATATGTAATGAATAGTCGAATTATTTATATACCCAGGGGTGATGTTTATGTCGTACTAGGAATCCAATGGTTACAATCATTAGGAACAGTGGATTTTAATTTTCAATAACTTTTCATGAAATTTTCATTGGAAGGAAAATAAATTGAGTTAAGGGGTATCATGGGGAAACCCAGTAAGGTGATAAGTGCTAATGGAATGACAAAATTATTGAAAAACAGGCATCAAGGTGTAATTTCACAACTATGCTCACTAGATGTTCAAACATCTAAGCCATATATTCCCTGATATCTCCAAGGGATCATTGATAATCATTCCAAAGTATTTGAAGATATTACCAAAGGTATTCCACCCACTCCAAATAATGATCATGCTATTAACCTAATTCCTCGAAGTGTTCCTCCTAACATTAGGCCTTACATATACCCTTATGCCCAAAAGAGTGAAATTGAGCATATTTTTGAAAACATGTTAGAGGTTGGAATTATTAGACCTATACAAAGTTCTTACTCTGCACTAGTGGTAATGGTACTCAAGAAAGA
Organism: Picea engelmannii; assembly: GCA_009831015.1. Taxonomy (NCBI): domain Eukaryota; kingdom Viridiplantae; phylum Streptophyta; class Pinopsida; order Pinales; family Pinaceae; genus Picea; species Picea engelmannii. The sequence continues at coordinate 2,137,436 of ML778232.1, read as the reverse complement.
TGGCTCATGGCGTATGTGTCCAGATTATAGAGAGCTCAACAAGATCACTATTAAAGATAAGTTTCCCATTCCTGTCATTGATGAATTGTTAGATGAACTACATGGAGAAATATATTTCACAAAGTTGGATCTTTTTTTAGGGTATCATCATATTAGAATGAAGGAATATGATATCCCAAAAAAAATATTCCAAACTCACAAAGGCCATTATGAATTTTTGGTCATGCCTTTTGGCCTTACAAATGCACATTCCACTTTCCAAGGGTTGATGAAATCCGTTTTCAAGCCCTTTCTTCAAAAATTTGTGTTAGTGTTTTTTTATGATATACTGATCTATAGCAAGTCTTGGAAGGATCATGTGCAACATGTTGACAAGGCGCTACAACTACTAAAGGAGTAACAACTATATGCCAAACCATCCAAATGTTTCTCTGGGGTGAAGGAGGTAGAGTATTTGGGTCATATTGTATCTCACGATGGTGTCAAGGTAGACCCTAACAAGATTAAGGCCATGATGGACTGGATGATTCCCAAAACATTGATGAATCTTAGAGGATTTTTGGGTTTGACAGGTTACTACCACAATTTTGTTTGAAACTATGGAAGAATAGTAGCACCTTTAACGAAAATAACTAAGAAGGATGCAATTTCATGGATTCCATAGGAAACTCAAGATTTTGAACAACTTAAAGAGGTAATGTGCAAAGCTCATGTCTTGACCACACCGGACTTCACAAAAAACTTTATTGTGGAATTTGATGCCTCGGGAAGTGGCATTGGTGTTGTTATAATGCAAGAAGGACGGACCTTTTCTTTTGAAAGTTAGCCACTCAAGAGAAAGGACTTACACAAACCCATTTATGAGAAGGAAATGATGGCAATACTACATGCATTGAAGAAATGGCACCCTTACCTAATAGGTAGGCACTTCAAGGTCAAAACAGATCATGATAGTCTTAAATACTTCTGGGAACAAAGACTATCTTTAGAAGAACAACAAAAATGGGTAACCAAGATATTGGTTTATGATTTTGAAATAATCTATAAAAAAGGGAAGTAAAATGTTGTGGTAGATGCACTCTCAAGAGAGGATGAATGTGTTGAGGCCCTTAACTGTTTTATCTCAATCATCCAACCCGATTGGATAATATAAGCGAGGGATGAATGGAATAATGATGAAAATGTGTGGAGTCTCATTCAAAGGTTGCAGCAGGATTCTAGTGCATCATATACATTTACATGGAAAAATGATTCAGTATGGTACAAAGATTGCTTATGTTTATGTAAGAACTCCCAACTCAAACAAAAGGTAGTATTGGAATTGCACACCTCTCTAGTAGGAGGGCACTTGGTATTCTTTTAAACTTACCATAGGGTCGAAAAGGAATTTTTTTGGGATGGCCTTAAAATGGATGCTCAAAGGTTTATGGCAGAATGTTTAGTTTTCCAACAAAATTAGGTGGAAACAATTAATACCTCAGGTCTTTTACAATCATTAGCCATCCCAAGTCAGCGTTGGGAGGCGGTTTCCATGGATCTCATCACAGGTTTACCAAAGTATAAAGGAAATAGTTTCATCACGGTGATTGTTGATAGTCTAACCAAGTATGCACACTTTCTCTAAATCTCTCATCACTTCAAAGCCAGTACAGTTTCCACCACATTCATGGAGACAGTTCAAAAGCTACATGGAAACCCAAAGATTATTGTAAGTGACAAAGATCCCATCTTCACTGGACATTTTTGGATAGCATTATTTTATTGTTTGGGTACTCAATTGGCTCATACCTCATCCTATCATCCTCAATCTTATGGACAAACTGAGATAGTGAACAAATGTTTGGAAGGCTACCTTCACTACTTTATCTCTGATAAACAAACACAATCGTTTGAATGGTTACCCTTGGAAAAATGGTGGTATAACACTTCCTTTCATACTACAACAAAAATGACACCATTTATGGAACTATATGGATACCACCCTCCTGCCATCACTTCTTCTCTAAAAGAAAATTCTAAGGTTTAAGAAGTGGAATATCACATCGAGCATCAACAACAAGTTCTCCAAATATTAATGGACAATCTGACCATGGCACAAAATTGCATGAAACAAAAAGCAGACCAACATTGTCGTGAAAGAAGTTTTGAAGTAGGGGATTGGGTGTTTTTAAGACTACAACCATACAATCAAATGTCCCTTGAGAAATCCAAGAAGGATAATAAATTATCACCAAAGTAATATGGCCCTTATAAGGTGTTGCAAAAGATTAGTACTATGGCATACAAATTGGAGTTGCCTGCATCTTCACGAGTACAACTAGTTTTCCATGTTTCATGCTTAAAGAAGGTTATAGGTAACAATATCATAGTTCAAACTATGTTTCCAGAACTTGACGAGGAAGGAAAAATCATATTGGATCTTGAAGCTATCAGTCACATAAGAATTTGCCAGTTGAGGAATAGATCCATTTCAGAGTATATCATTAAGTGGAGGAAACTACCAGCTGAAGGTTCCACCTGGGAAGATGAGTCTTTTATATATAAGAATCTAGAATTACTCAAGTGTTGCAGACAACACTTTTCTAAAGGGGAGGGACATGTTAAGCCCTAAATAGTGGCACATTACCCCTTAATTGGGGCATATTACATTAGTAATGTTATTTTATTTATGTCGGCTTGGGTCCATTAGTTGTAATTATACCTCCTAGTCTCCTATATCTACCAAGGAAACCTTTTCATTTGGAACCATATTTTATTTGGAAATTTATGTGGTGTTTAAGGAGCTTTCCCCCTCAAAGTGGCTTATTATCTGAAATTCTATCTTTTTCAAGGTATTGAGTACTTATTCTAGGGTTTTTTTTATTCTATTTTGATATTTGTTTCTTAACAATATAGGATTTGGTCTCAAGTTTGAACACATTGGAGAATGTGAATAATATGACATGTCACCACCCTCTGTGTTGTTCCCAGATACGAAGACCGAAGCAGAGGGATTTGGAATCGATCTCCATGTTGTCATCATAGACAAGCACAAATTGAGTCACAATGATAGAACCCCATGAGATAAAGTGGTCATTAAGGTTGTAGGAGTGCTACTTCACAACATAAATCGGGGCTCCTAGGGAGCTTAGATGTAGGTTTTCAAGGAGCTCCAAAGGCATCAAATTATTTCCCCAAGGAATGAAGACGAAGTACAAAGGTAGGGATTCTTAACATCATTAAATCCCTAGAGTTTCTAGACAATTTGAAAGATGAGGATGCAGAGGATGTTGATAATTATACTAGAAAGGATGCTTCTGAGTAAGAGGATAAGGAGTATCAACATGGGGTTACCATTAATGGCCATGTAGTAGTGCCTAGTCACATGACTACAAACATTTTTGGAAAATAGCTTGGCTGATGATGAAGATGAATCTGACTACGTTGATGTCTAGGATTTGGATTATGATAGTGAGTAAGGGGCTATGAGGAGTGATATAGAAATATTTATTTGGATGAGAAAATGGATATGGAGTGAAATATGGAGTATGGAGAGTGAGAGTGTGAGTGTAGCAGTGGTGGAGAAGTCTTCAAGAAAATGTAAGAAGCAAGTGGAGGTCAAAGTAATGGAAAGGTGAGAATATGGTGGAATTTGTAAGTCCCAGTGGAAAGAAACAATGTACATGGTGAGTGAAATCCCATAGATTCTTGAAGGAAATAACAACACTAAATGAAAAAAAAAAATTATTATACTGGAGTTGAAAATTACATGCAAATGGGCATACAATTGTAAGACCTGGTTAGCGATGAGTATCACTGGTAAATTACTAATAAAGTCTATAAATAGATCTAGGTGATAGGAAGTCATTCCATATACCCTAATACCTTGGTCATAAAAAATTTGTGGGGTAGGATAATTACCCAAAGTCAATTTTGAAGGGGGGAATGTTGGGTTAAACTTGATTTGGTGAAAGAGTTAATTAGTAGGTCAACATTGGTGGCTTTTCAGGCCCATGGTTTTGGTATCCCTTGCTATTATTCTCATGGATTACATGTAATGAAGCCTTTAAATATTCTTAGGATACTCCATTTTAATGGGCCTATAGGTGATGGGTGAAGGCTCACTTGGTTGTCTTTGGTCAACTGAACAAAGATATCTTTGGATGGTTTTTCCAAAAGGGTTTTTTAGTGAAAATCATGTGTCAATTATGTGTCCATGGTTTATGAATTATTTTGTTGATGGTATATTATTTCTCTTATAGTATTTCTCATTCATAACAACATTGAGCCACACCAGGAAGAAATTTCTAACTTAGGACTATTTATCGAACCACAACCCTCTTTGGGTCTGCATAGTAATAAACCAATGGATAATAACATATGGCATGATTCCCATAAGGTGGATTGGAATAAGTTTGATGGTTTTTACCTATTAAGATGGGTCACCTAGATGGAACACTAATTTTCCCTTGAGGGCATTACTAATGACATGATGAAACTTAGGGTGGGGGTCTTGTATCTATATCTGCAATGATGGCAATGGTTGGAATGGCATAAAAAATCCTATGCAAGATCCATCTCCTAGAGTTAGTTTGTTAAATCTATCTATGTATGTTTCGAGAGAGATACTCACTATTTTGGGATTCTTACCAAGTTATACCAAACAAGATCAATCACATAGTTTATGGAAGTGTTTGAGTAATTATCCATTTGTACATAGAACTTAACAAATTGCTTCTATAAATAATGTTTCATTAGTGGGATCAAAAAGAAGATTTGAGCACAAGTCAAAATTTAGTGTCATGCTATATGGATGAAACTGACTCAAAAAGCCCTAGAAGCTGAGATGGTGATAAATGCACAAACAGAGAAACTAACCTTTGTTCCCCGCACTCATCCTTAAAATTGATATGACCACTAAGGCCCTGACCAAATATATAACTATTGAAGGGACACCATATTTATAGGTTGAGGACTCCAACACTAAAAATCATGTGGAAATCAAACCCCCACTCCTGCACGAAGAACCACTCATATCCCTACATGCATTATCAGGAATTTTGACTCCAATAACCTTGAAACTCATAGGTGACTTCAAGCACTTGAAAGTCATAGTCTAATTGATAGTGGTAGTACTCACAATTTCATTCATAGGAGAGTGGTAGAAGAAACCCATTGTTTTTTCCACCTTCTGCACAAATTTTAAATCATTATTGTCGATGGAGGTATGATGAAATGTGGGAGAAGATATAAAAATTGCAAACTCCATATGGGAGACTATCATCTCAAAACCCATCTATTTTCCATTGATATGTGTGGTTTTGATATAGTATTGGGGGGACAATGACTACACACATTGGGACCAATAACCATGGATTTAAAATAAATATATATGAGTTTCACTAAATAGGTTCATGTACACACCCTTTGCGGGATTCGAGAAAGATCTCCAGAAATAGTCAACCCTCATCATATGGAGAAGTTAGTAAATAAATTCCACTCGGGTATTATTTCCCAATTTAATTTCATACAAGTGATGGATAATCTAACACAATAAATCCACCTAGACTTGCATTTGATCCTCAAAAAAATCCATCAAGTATTTGAGAAACTAAATGGTTTACCCCCTTATAGAGGAGAGTGTGACCATGGCATTCCCCTAATTCTAGAAATTCAACCACCAAATGTACATTCTTATTCACACCTTTTTACACAAAACAATGAAATCGAAAAGATCATTTGTGAACTATTAGATGTGGGAGTCATACGTTCTAGTACTATACTTTAATCATCACTATTAATCATGGTGTTAAAGAAGGAAGGAACTTGGCACATGTTTCCTGGTTTTCAGGCTCTTAATAATTTTTTCATGAAGGAAATATTTCCCATACAAATCATTGATGATCTCATGGATGAACTCCATCGAGAATTGTTTTTCACTAAGCTTGATTTACGTTGAAGGTACAACCAAATCAATATAAAATAGATAGACATCCCTAATTCAACCTTAAAAACACACAAAGTTCATTATGAGTTTAGAGTGATGCCTTTCGATCTTTGTAATGCTCCATTCATTTTCTAGGGCCTCATGAACAAGATTTTCAAACCCTTCCTATGGAATTGTTTTCTTTATTATTTGATGATATCTTGATCTATAGTAAAACATGGGAATGACACATAAAGCATGTTGATAATTCCTTGAAACCCTTGAGAGACAACCAATTATTCATGAATCACTTTAAATGTGCTTTTAGGGATCCCAAGATCGAATAGTTGGGTCTCGTTGTAAGTTAGGAGGGAGTATGAGTTTATCCCCAAAAAGCGGCAGTTGTGGAAGATTGGTCACATCCAAAAACACTAAAGATTTTGAGGGGATAGGACATACAAGATACTACAGGAAATTTGTAAAAAAAATGGTAAAATTGCATCTCCCCTCCCTTCTCTCCTTAAAAATAATGGATTTGTCTAGAGTGAGGTAGAAACACAAGATTTTGTTTCTTTAAAGGATGCCATATTCACCACCCTAGTATTAGTAGTGCCTGAATTTATAAATAATTTTTTCTTGGATTGTGATACTTCAAGAAAAGGTATTAGAGTACTATTTATGCAAGAATGATTCCCATTGACATTTACTAGTAAGTAATTGTGAGACTGCAATTTGGGAAAATCAACAAATGAGAAGGGAATAATGTCTATCCTTCATGAAATGGAGATGTGGTGACCATATCTCATAGGAGGCATATTCATATCAATATTGGCCATCATAGTCTAAAGTACTTCATTGAACAATAATTTTCTTCACCAGAGCAACATAAATGGGCCATGAAGATGTTGGGCTATGATTATGAGATCATATATAAGAAGGGTAAAGAGAATGTTGTGGTTGATGCGTTATCTAGACAATTTGAGGAGGATGTTTCACTCCTTTTATTATCATTACCAAGTGTAGGATGGATCAAGGAAGCCCATAGGGAATGTATAACAAACAATACTTTAAGACAACTCATCCAATGGCTAAGGGTAGATCCCAACCCACCTAAAAGTTATACATGGAAACAAGATACGTTGAAATACAAAGGGAATGTTATCACAAAGAACTTATCGCTAAATAGTGTGTCTTAGAGGAGATACATTCATCATCGATAAAAGGTCACTCTAGATTTCATAAAACCTATAAAATAACTAATCGTTCATTCTTTTGGGAAGGAATGAAAATAGATATCCAATATTTCATAGCATCTTGTGATGATTTCGAAAGAAATAAGGGAGATATGGTGAAGATTGTAAATTTTAACCTTGTACAATTAATTACTACAAAAAGATTCTTAATAAAAATAGAAAATATAGGATGGCACAAACACACATTACACATATATTTTACCCTGGAAACTCAAACCGAGAAAACCAACAACCTGTTTAGAGCCGTAGCTCTAATCTTTTATTCATCATCTTATGTATTCATTGATTATATTACAATATATACATAGGATCCCATGGTATCCAAAACCCTAATCCAATCACCCATAATAGTAAAAAACCATAAATCCCTAATTGGAAATAGAAAACCATCAGAGAAAAACCATGTGCCAAAAAATTGCCAAAAAAGGACATAAAGAACCACCAAAAATAGATGCAAAAAACTGCCAAAAAAAAGTTTTTTCAGGGGATCTACCCCCGAAACCCCAATAGGGGGGACCCCAAGGTTCCCCTCCCTCTGATTCCATATCAATGTATAGTACATGGGACCAATATTAAAAATAATATAACACATACCCAACATTCTCCCACTTGTTGTTTTCTTTGCACAGAGGGGGTTACAAGATTACATATTCAACAATCCACGATATAAATTCCCATAGATCCTCTACACAAAGGGAACTTCTATGTGTGCATAAATATTGTTAATGAATGTGCAACATTCTCCAAAGTTTCCACCTTTATCAACAACACCTTCATGTCTTTAACCATGTACCGCACAAAGTGATATTGAACATCAATATGCTTTGCCTTTGAATGATAAGTCAGGTTCTTCACTAGGAAGATTGAAATCTGACTATCACAATGTTGGATATATGTTTTTTCTGACCCAAGTTCTACTTTAGGTTTCCAAAAAAACCCTACAAAACATCGTCCCTTCTGGAGACTAGAAGGAAACACTACGCACAAAGTGCACAACACAATCTCACCCGAGATGACTTTATGGGTGGCTACAAGACACAAATGTCTGCAATCATGGAAGGGACACTACTGTGGGGGTGTTAGAAATTGTTTCTTTTTAATCATATATGATATCTAACATTTTAATACACCATTATCTATATCTACCATTCCATTAACCATTAAGATTCATTTTGCAATAAATATCAGAACTATTCTAGTGTGTGTTGCATTTTACTACTAATGGATTATGTTGTCACCTAGGTTTGCACCCATGCCCTTTTGCCTCCTTTACCCTCTCCATCCATCAATGTTGAGCTTTATTGTTTCTTGGTTATCCTATTCCCCATTTGTATGCTTCATGACCTCTATTTTTCGTTGCTTATTTGCACCCTATGTTCACTTTCTTTAGATGAGTCCATGTTCTGGTTCGAGTTTGAATACATGTCATTATATTTTCCACTAATGGAGCATGAAGCAAGTCCACTGTGTTTTTGTGTGCCCAGGAGACATCTAGGTCCAACAAGCCCTATGTAAGCTTAGTAAGCTTCTGCAAAGAAAGGTAGCGAGTCAGATCAGTCCTTGTTGGAATCGAAATGCAAGAAAACAACAATTCGACGATTGCAATGGTGAGGATTCAGCCTTCAATCCAGATTGACAGTTCTCATGCGATTGGGATTTTATATATGGAGAAAATATATTTTTTGTCATGGAGTGCCTAAATCCCACACCGGTCTCCATCGACAACTTCCCCATCCTCTAGATCAACATTCCTCACATGATTTTGGAACCCCACCCCCCCACCCGCCCGACCATTCTACCTTTAAAGAAGGGGGGGAGGGGGGGCGGGGGGCTCGAAAAAGTGGTTTCCCTGCCGTGGGACCTACCTAACATGATATCTCCTCAAGATTTTGGACCCCCCCTTTCTAATCCATTTACCACCTACACCTGCCCTCTAGAATCCTACTAGATTTCCTCCTGATACTCCTCCTCTCACCACCTAACACCTGTCCTCCACTCATGCATGTCACCTCCTGCGTATATACCACCCCTCTCCCATCTTGACACCTGTATCCCACTTACACTCTATGACTCCACTTCATCTACATCCACGTCATCCACCTCCATGCATCCTTTATTCTTATTGGGCGCTCGCCTCCATGTCTTCATATTCACAACCAGTTCATCACAGAGAAAGCGAGGAGAAGGATCAGTTACAGTTGAGACAGAGTGCGCTTAGTTTCCAAAATCTCAGACACAGACAGGTAATTAAGTCTCGGCCCTAGGTCAATGCATATTGGCTCCATAACACTCAGAAGACAACCTCTTCCTCACACAAATATCTGCCCATGGAGGCAATCACCTCTAGAGGACCTAAATAGCTTGCAAGAATGCCATTACTCAACACATATGCTCTGTTTTGTCACTCCAAGTCCTATTTCTTCCAATTCAGTTCCTCTAGTGCATGCATCAGTTATGTCTCATAAACAATAGTAGTTTTAGTCAATCAATTCCAACATCTTCTTAGATTAGATTAAAAGAGTGGTCTTCTATGTGTGATAAGAACCACTTTTGTTGATTAAGTCCATTGTGAGTTTCACATGAGGAACTCTATGAAATGTTAGTTAGATTAATGAGTCTGTTCTACAGGAAGTTACCTAAAATTAGGTCTCAGTCCCCTAAGGACGAGAACCTTTGCAACTTTGTTAAATATGCAGTCTTTGTATGTTTTTGAGGTTGGAAATTTTTGGAAGAAAAGAAGAAGCAGCAGAACAATTGGACCTGCTCAGTTAATTGTAAAGTTTTCTACTTGGTGAATATATGTTGATGATAGTTGTGTTTCGTACTCAAATCGTTATGTGTTGATTCTTATCTTGAATGCACATTTTGTGATGTGTGCAATGTACATTTCCTTATTCTTTCAGCTATTGTTTTAGTTTATCTTTTGCTAGTTATGCAACCTATTGTATAGCTATTGTTCAATGAAAGATCCACTATTTGCAACTTGTTGAATGATTTGCATCTAGATATTTATCTAGGTCTTAGTTTCCGCACAACCAGTGGTTCATTGCATCGCTTGTTGTTGATGTCCGTGTGTGTATTTGCATACCCTCAATTTTCATCCAATATGCATACCATCAGCAAAGGACAACCTACTTTTACATTGTGTATCCTATCCTACCAGAGAACCATCTTTTAAAACCTGTCCTTAAGCTTACCAAAAAAACCTACTTGTAAAAAACCAATCATTACAACTTGAGGTGGCTTAGCTTTTCCCTTTAGCAGTCAGGTGCATACCTTAGGAACGACATCTTCTAGCACTGTTGTTGGGGAACGGAGTAACGAAATATCTTTCCCTGGGAGAATGACATCGATTATCTCTGACCTTTGATAGTGAAAAAATTTCAGACATAAATAGACTACCATCTTTCACCTGGTGATTCCACTTAGTAAAATTTAAAGAAGAAATATTGGCACCCAGAAAAGGATTCAACAAATCCATATATGAGCATAGCAAAGCCACCAAGGCTCATACTAACCCTGAGAAGGATACAATAGTATCTGAGCCACAAAGGAAACTAATAATATCCATAATAGCCCAAAGATATACTTCCCCCCTCAAGGGAAAACCTGCACACCAAGTGAATACGTTTAATCATCATCACAAGAAGCTTGAATTTTCTATCCCTGAGAATCATAATTCCAAAGGAGCTCGGAAATCTCCAACTCTTGATTATACTTCATCACCCAGTCCAGCATCCACCCTTGTATCTCTCATAAATCCTCATATTCATATTATTCAAACTATGGATGTTAACATGATGAATGTCATAATCGCTGCCAGATATGCACCCCTAGTTCTTCCTATAGGATTACATTCACTCCCAGCCATAGATTACATGAAATATTTACGTAGGTATAATGGGGAAGGTGATGTAAGTGTTGAGGAACATATGTTATCCTTCTATATCTTTGTAGACAACTTTAACATTTATTATGCAAATGTGTGGATGAGGTTATTTGTACAAAGTCTAGATGTGGAAGTAAGAAAGTGGTTCAGGGGTCTTCTTCCAGCCTCCATTGCATATATTGAAGCGTTGGATGAAAATTTCATAAATCAATGGGAAGATAGGAGAGATTACCTCTACTACATCACTGAGTTTGGGGCCCTCAAGAGAAAGAATGTTGAATCTATTTTAGACATCACCAAGAGATTCAATAAGATGTATGGTAGAATCCTAGATGAGATGAAACCAACTGAAGCCTCTGCCAAGATCACTTATTCCAATGCATTTGATGCAAAGTTATCCTTCCTCCTGAGAGAGAGATAAGATCAACCACATTGTTTTCCATGCAGAAAGAAGCCATTGAGGTTGAATCTAATATTTTGGCATCAGATAGATTAAAGACCAGATCTGATAAAGATAAGAAAAAATAAAGAGAGGATTCCCCTGCCTCCTCTAACTCAACCACATATGATCCAAAACTTGATGAAATGACCAAAAAATTGAAGGATATGACTTCTAGAATAGCTAAGATGAAGTGCGAATCTAAACAAACAAACAAAGATTTTCAAGGGGCTGGTAATAGAAATCAAAATCAGTTCAGAAGGCCTAATGATGCCCCTCACATAATGCAGAGAGAAAGGATAAATGTTGATGATCAAAGGGTAGTGCCTCCTTTCCAACACAATCAGATTGAGGAGATGGATGCAGACAGTGATGATGTGGATGACACTAATGTGCTTTTCAATTAAACAAATTATTATACCATCCATTTAGCACAACAAGAATATGAGGTAGCACAATTGTCAAATCAATTTAATAATCAGATAGGGGAAGAGGGAGTTATTCAAGGCCAACCCAATAAGAAATATGATTTGAGGGTGAGAGAAGGGGCTCCCAAAGCCACTACCTTTGATAAAAATAAACAAGTTGAAGTCCCTCCCAAGCCAAATCCAAGTAAAGGTATGTCATGTAAACCTTAGTCACCTCCCTCATCTAAACATATAATCCCTGAAATAATGGAAGTTGATAGGCCACCATCCTCTTTCATCCTATAACATGAGTTGAGAAAGATCAAGATCCCTGTGCCTTTGACAGAATTGATGAAGAATGAACCTTTCAAAAATTCTATCATGAAATTTCCGCAGCCAACTTCTCCTAGTGTATCCCATGATGTGATAAGTTTGCAGGATGAAAACCTAGCCATTATTGTGGGTCCACACATTGAGGATGAATTTAATGCTTCTCCTCCATTCTATATATATTTGAATGTCCATGGTAAGATCCTACACAACTGTCTTATGGAATCAAGAGCCTCTCACAATGGCATGCCCAAAGTTGTTATGGAAGATCTAGATTTGTAGATCACCAAACCTTACCAGGACCTATAATCCTTTGATTCTAAGAAAGTAAAATGTCTCAGACTGATAAAGGATATGGTGGCTTCTTTGGAACAGTTACCCATGAAAAGTGTAGTGATAGACATTGTCGTGGTTGAAATTCCCCCAAAGTTTGGTATGCTCTTATTTAGAGCCTGGGCTAAGAATGTGGGAGGAGCATTGCAAATGGACCTCACTTATGCCACCATCCTTGTATTTGGAGGTGAACATAGGAGGCTATACAGAGAGGTAAGGTTATCCTACATTGTCAGTGATCATCAGAACCCAAACAATCACCCAATTTATGTTGTTGAGGATGATATTAGCTTATTTGTCTTTCATTTAAATGATGATGAACCTGAAATAGAAGTTAGCCAATACAAAGATCATCTACTCACAAGTCAGCAAAACAAAGTATGGAATATGTATTTCAATGGATCTTCATCAAAGGAAGGATCTGGTGTAGGTATACTCCTCATTTCCCCTTCAGAAGAGGTAATAACCCTCTCTTATAAGCTGGAGTTTGAGAATACTAATAACATAGATGAATATGAATCTATGGTGTTGGGACTGAGGGATGTCAAATACATGGCCATTGATTGTGTAGCATTTTTTGGTGATTCTAAGTTAATCATCAATCAAGTAAGGAAAATATATTAGGCTAAACAACAGAGGCTCAAGAAATACAGGATCAAGGTATGGGATCTGATTGATAATTTCTTTCTAGTATTTAACATTTCTTTCATTCCCAAAGAACAAAATCAAAAGGCAGATTCTCTGGACTTAGCTGCCAACACTTTCAGGTCTCACATTGTCCCAAATATTAAATATAATTAGACATAGAACAACCATACCAGAAAACATAAAGCATTGGAAAGTCTTTAGTGATGATCTAGGGCTCCAGAGATTTCTACACACCATTGATGAATTCTCCAATATCTCAATTGATCAAGAAAGTCAAGGAGTTGAAAATGAGGAATTAGAATATCAACAAACATCTCATCTGCTAAAGCCAGTAGTTGGTCATGATATTGTGTAGCTGAAAACCAATCACATTCCAAGAGGATTAGTGCCATTGGAAATGTTGTTTGCAGTAATGATGTTTACAAGGGAGCTTCCATGAAGAATCAAGAATAAGAGATAATAGATTGCAATATTGGGACCACTAACAATCCAAATATCATCAAGTTTTCCAAATAAATAGCTGCATAACAAAGGGGCATGTATGTCAATATCATAAAACACACTGTTCATGTTTTTTCATGGTCCTATAAAGATTTGAAGACATTTGACAATGACATCATCCAACACAAAATCCCTCTAAAGGTTGGCTCCAAGCCATTCAGACAGAAGATTTAGAAATTTAATCCCATGTTAATGTCCATAATTGAGAAAGAGATGAAAAGGATGTTGGATGCCAAGATTATTGTACCATTGAGGTACTCAAACTGGGTGGTCAACTTAGTACCTGTAGGGAAGAAAAGTGGGGAGATACGCTTGTGTGTTGATTTCAGAAATACGAACAAGTGTTCTCTGAAGGAAAATTACCCCCTCCCCAATATGGATCATATTTTATAGAGGGTGGTAGGTGCACACCGAATTTCCTTGTTAGATGGATACTCTGGTTATAACCAGATAGCAGTGTGTGAAGATGCTAAAGAAAAAACAACATTCACCACCCCATGGGGGAAATTCCTGTATGACAAGATGCCCCTTGGGCTGATGAACACAGGGGCCACATTTCAAAGGGACATGGACATATCTTTTGTGGGGGAAAAGATAGATTTATGGTTATTTACTTGGATGACATAACCATTTTCTCCAAGTTTGATGAGGAACATTTGCAGCATTTGGAGCAGGTTTTCAAGAAATGCAGGAGGTATGGAATATCCATGAATCCTAGGAAGTCTCACTTTTCCATGCCAGAGGGAAATCTCTTGGGCCACATCATATCAAAAAGAGGTATAAAAATTGATCCAAAGAGGGTTTATGCCATTCAATAGATTGAGATCCCTAAAAATAAAAAGGTTGTCCAGTCTTTTATTCGTAAGATAAACTTCCTCAGACGTTTTGTGCCAAATTTTGTTGAAATTTTGAAGCCTATTACCAACATGTTGAAGAAATATGTTGTGATAAAATGGTCCTTGGAGGTAAAATCATCTTTTCAAACAATCAAGAAAGATTTAGTTGAAGCCCCTGTATTGGCCAACCCTGACTATACCAAAGATTTCTTCATCTTCTCCTTTTCTTCAGAGGAAACCATTGTTGTTGTACTACTGTAGAAAAATGAAGAAGAGCATGAGCAACCAATAGCCTTTTTCAGTAGAGCCCTCTGAGATGTTGAGATGAAGTATGATATATTAGATAAACATGCTTATGCACTTGTCAAAGTAGTCAAATCCTTCAAGGTTTATGTGTTACAATCTAGGATAACAACCTTTGTTTCTAGGAGCAGTGTCAAAGAGATTTTGGTCCAGCCAGACAGTGAGGGAAAGAGAGGGAAATGGATTCTAAAACTATTGGATTATGACCTACACATAAATCCCACCAACATTATCAAAGGACAAGGAATTGCCAGATTTATATCAGGATCAAATTGTAAGGTGCTATAATTGCATCAAATCTTCACCCAATCAGATGCACCCATCAGACAGCCTAGACAAGAAAACTTATGGGTATTTTAAAACTACTCCTCTTTACCTTGGTACAAGAACACCATCTATTTTCTAAAGCATTTAGAATGTCCACCAGATGTGAAAAATACAAAGGTCAGGTCTCTCAAATTGAAAGCTATCAAATTCTGGATTTCAAGCCAGAGCTTGTATTGGAGAGATCATGTTGAAATCCTGTTAAAATGACTTGATTAAAATGAAACCAAACAAGTCACAGCATAAATTCACAAAGGAGTATTTGGAGGACACCAACATTGGAGGGTCACAACTCTCAAGATCCTAAGGGCAGGATACTATTGGCCCACCCTTTTCTCTAATGTGTTTTCCATTGTTAGAACCTGCAATGAATGTCAAATGTTTGCAGGGAAACAAAAGTTACTATCACTACCCCTAAAACCTATCATTTCTAGTGGTCCGTTTCAGCAATGGGGGTTAGACTTCATAGGAGAGATAAATCCACCCTCTAGTGGACAACAAAAGTGGATCCTCACTACCACTAATTATTTCACCAAGTTGATTTTTTATTTATTTTTTAAATAAAAAAGGGAGAGCCTATTATAATATATTATCAAAAAACTGTAGCAAAATGTACATAGTCAAGAGTCTGAGTCACTCAAAATGCTGCCGGAAACCGGAAACCAGCATAGGTGCATAGAAACAACAACTGTAAACTAGTGGCACCCACCCTGCCCGGAGGAAACCAGGACAGGTGCCTAAAGTCTAAAAGAGCATAAAACAGTAGCATAAAACTAAAGAGCTAGAGAACATGAAAAACCTAGTTAATTGGTGACCTGTCGCCTTCCTCTGTCTTCCACGTGGACCCGGCCGGGATGGCGAAAGACTGCGCACAGAGGGAACATTTTCGCCGAGCTGGAGCGCCAGAGTAAGCATCGAGAAGCATGTCCAGGCGTTGGCCCATGATGAGGGCACGATGCTCCAGGTCAGACATGTGACCTTGGAGCTCGAACACCAAGAACACATGCTCCTCATGGAGGAGAAAGCCATGTCGAAAGCCATGCAGTTCACTACCTTCATCATCAGGTGTCCTTCGCTTCGCGTCATCCTTCCCTTTGCTCCATCCTTCCCTTCCCTTCGCACCGTTCACCTCCAACGCAGCTTCCAGGTCCTGCCAGGGAACCTCTTCCACAATGCAACTAGGAAAATCGGTGTCCAAACCCAAGTTCGGTTTGCGTTCCCCACTTCCAGACCTCACTATGTCGCAGGGTGCCTCCATTGTCGTCAGGTCCTCCTAATTTGGGTCCTCCTCTACAATGCAAACCGGGTACAATTCCGCAGTGTCGTCCTCCAACTTAATGGTGTCCATACTGTTGCGGCTAGTTTCCTTATCGGCGATGGTGGAGAGCAGAGCCTTCTTCTCAGCTCGAGCCTTCTTTCTCAGCAGTGAAGTTGCTATGGCCAGAGCACGTTCGAGGTGCTCTTTACGCCACCGTTGTGCCTTATGGGCATTCCAATTAGAGCCATGGCGAGGCATTCCTTGTTTCCTCGTCATGTTGCAGAGCGTTCACCAAGAGATACACACAGGCTAGGACGAGGAGGACTCATGCCAATTGAGAGCACTAGCAAGAGGACTCGCACCAATGCTCCACGAAAGGATGGTGAACCAGGGCGCGAGGAGTGCGAAACTACACCAGAATCTCCAGATGCAGAGCAGAGCCGAGACCGGAGCAAGAGAAAACGAATGATCAGACTTCGAATACCCATGGCCTCCTTTAACATCAAACTTACTAAGCTCGTAAATGGTCGCTCGAGAGAGGATTCCTGCCATCACAGAGCTTCTATTATAGTTGTCCTGCATCCTTAATGCGGGTGCAATGGTGACGGCCTCCAGCATTTAATCCCCGGCTGACTGCAAGCCAGCTGTCACGCCTTCGCCGTGAGTCACCCCATGCGGGGCCTGGAAGTCTCTGCTAGCAAGGTCTCTGCATTGGTTAGAGAGTTCAGTCTCTCTAGATATGTTGGCTTGCCAGTATATGAGATCAGCCTTGGCTTCAATTCCTTTGTTTGCTAGGTGATCCGCAACCTTGTTAGCTTCACGCCTCACATGAGAGGGGATGAGGATAAGATTGGGGTTGATGAGATCCTTTAATTCTTCCACGAGACCCAACAGTCTCCAGCTGGGTGAGGCCCTCCAGGGAGGCTGTCCGTTAAGGGTTCGGGTTGCAAGTTGAATTATTACTTGTGAGTCTCCTTCAATAATTAGCCGTAAATACTGTTTTTGCACTGTCGTTTGGAGGCCTTTTACCAGGCTTGAGAGCTCCGCAACATTGTTGGTGTTTTCACCCAGAAAACCTGCAATCAAATGGGTGATCTTGCCCAAGTGGTTCCTAAGGACAGCCCTGAAACCATCCGGCCCAGGGTTACCCCTAGAGGCCCCATCAAAGTTGAGCTTGAGGAATCCGGGGGGGGTGGAGACCAAGCCGTGGGGCTGATGGCTTGCCTGTTTTTGGTTTTCCCCTGAGTTTGCATATTTAGAGGCAAGTTCCATCTTTCAAGGATGATTTTATCCTCGGGCTTACACTGCGTGTCTTCTTGGAGCCAGGAAGAACTGAGAACGGTTTCTCGAATAAGCCTTGTCACCCTGTCCCACGTAGTGAGGGGGGGTATGGGTTAGAATTGAAGATTCTTTTATTTCTTTCTTTCTAGATTGCCCAGAGGGTGAATCCCGGGAGCAGCTGCCAGATGCATTGGAGAATCGGATTGTGGAAGTAGACACCATCCCAATTAACAAGGGTCTCCCAAATGTTGTTGCGGTTTCTTTGGGATCGCCGCATGGCTTGGGCTCCCCAGTCCCAGATCTGCTGACTGTAATGAAAAGTGTTGAGGAGGTGTTCCATGGTTTCCTCACTTTGCAGACAGAGAGTGCATCTTGAGGGTCCTGTGAAACCTCTTTTCAGGAGGTTGTCCCAGGTGAGGATGCGATTTTGGGCTGTGAGCCAAAAAAAGAATGAAACTTTGGGCCAGATAAAAGGCTACCAAACCTTGCTCCAGATTGAATCAGGGATTTGGCCTGGGAGATTTCCTTGCAGGTGGTATGCTTCCTTGACCGAGAAAATACCCGAGGTGGTGTGGCCCTAGCGGAGAATGTCCGATCCTTCTCTGGTTGGGATTTTCCTGGATTGCAGGCACTCCTGCCATGGTTTGAGGTCAAGATTCTCTCGGATTTGCAGGTCTGTTGTGTTGGTTTTCCATTGTCTCCAGGGCTGTCTTCCATGAGTTGGAAGCCAGTAATCCTTAACATTTTTGAAAATGCTTTCTTGTAGCCTAAGCTTGAGAGGGTGGAGGCTTTCCATGCCATCGAGAGGGGGTAGTTGTTTCCATGAGTCCTACCAAAATAGTAC
This sequence comes from Picea engelmannii, assembly GCA_009831015.1. Lineage (NCBI taxonomy): Eukaryota > Viridiplantae > Streptophyta > Pinopsida > Pinales > Pinaceae > Picea > Picea engelmannii. The sequence goes on along the minus strand of ML778232.1, from coordinate 2,118,885 downwards.
GCTATCGCCGTTTCTTACCTCCTAGAAGGCATGCTACTGTACTAAGGGGCGGTTCCTCCATGCTGTGTTCCAAATGTTGGATCCTGGCATCTGTTCATTGAATCCGATTAGCTGATTGTATTGCGTGTTTGGGGCGTAATTTTGTTTCCAAATCCGCGCCCAAAGCTCTTGCAGATGTTGCAGCCATCTCCACCACATTTTGGCTCCCATGATTTTGTTCATCTTCCCCGGGTCCCGGATGCCCAACCCTCCAAACTTCTTGGGTTTATAGAGTTTCTCCCATCCGACTAGAGCCCATTTCTTGTTGATATGGTGTCCCTTCCACAAGAAATTGTGTTGGAGACTCCTGATGGCTTTGATGACTGAAACAGGCATGGCCAAAGCAGTAAAAAGGTGTGTGGGTAGAGCTTGCAGGACTGATTTGAGAAGGACCAACCTGGCAGCAATATTCAAAGGTATGAAGGTCCAGTTGCTCAACCTGTTAGCTATGGATAAGAGCAGACTGTCCCAAGAGATAGACTTCGCTGACTCTCCTGAAAGAGGGATACCTAGGTAAGTGGAGGGAAGGGAAATTCTGGTGATACCTAGAAATCTTGAGAGATGGACCTGAACTGGGACTGGCGTATTGAAAAAGAAGAGCTTTGACTTATCCAGATTGAGCAACATTCCTGAGGCATCCGAGAAGTCAGAGAGGATTGAGTTAAGCTTGGTGGCATCTCTGACCGTGGGAGTAATCATAAGGAGTGTGTCATCGAAAAACTGGTTGTGCAAGGGCGCCGAATGGAGGTCATGGATTAAGGTTGATTAAGGTTGTGCCCACCATGAATTCCACTGACAAAGTGATCATCAATTTCCTGGAAACTAATATCTTTACAAGATTTGGTTTCCCCAGTAAGATTGTAACAGGAAATGCCCAAGAGTTCAATTCTAAATCCATGATTGAATTCTGTGGCAACCATCATGTTTACTTGAAACATTCCACACCCTATTACCCTCGAGGAAATGGCCTACCAGAATCATCAAACAAGAATTTCATCAGGATCATTAAGAAATTGTTGACTGAAAGCAAGAAATCCGAGGACTCTAAACTCAAGTATGCTTTATGGGCTGACATAATCAGCACCAATAAGTCTTTGGGAACCTCACCATTCCATATTTTTTATGGAATAGACGTTGTTTTTCCCACTCAGCTTGGTATACCAGTCCTAAAATTCTTACAGAAAGATATTGAAAAGACAAATGATATCCAAAGGAGAATATTCCAGATTATAGAAGTTCAACGAAAGAGAGAAGCACTGGAGAAGATGACAAAATCCTATTAGAACAAGATCGAGTCAATCTTTGACAAGAAAACCAACAAGGAGATCTTTAAAAAAGGTGACCTAGTATTAAGGTGGGATGCCAGAAGGGATGACAAGTCTAAGCATGGTAAGTTTGGAAACCTCTCATTTGGCCCTTTTAAGGTGGATGAAGTTCTTAACAATAACACATTTATCCTCCACAATATAGATTATACAGAGATCTTTGGAGGCCTCATAAATGGCCTCTTCCTAAAACACTATTTTGTTTTAGGATGAGGGAAGGTCCCTCTTGTATCATAGATACTCTCGTTTTATTTTTTCTTTTGATTAGTTAGTTGTGTGTGAATAAGACTCCATAGCCCAACAAAGGCATTGGGGTGTAGTTTCAGTTTTTAATTCAATAAAATGCATGGATGAGGCACAATATCAGATAACACAGGGCTGACAGACAGAAACAAAAGTAAGAAATGGAAGGTAAGAGCAGTTATTTAATCTCAAGGCATTGATCTACAGTTCTCAACACCTCACATGGACGAGCTATCCCTAATTGGATCTAATGTTGTCACCTAGGTCTGCACCCCTGCCCTTTTCCCTCCTTTACCCTCTCCATCCATCAATGTTGAGATTTATTGTTGCTTTCTTAGCCTATTACCCATTTTTATGCTTCATGACCTCTATCTGTCATTTCTTATTTGCACCTTATGTTCTCGTTCTTGATATGAGTCCATGTTCTGGTTCGCGTTTGAATACATGTCATCATATTTTCCACTAATGGAGCATGAAACAAGTCCACCAAGTTTTTGTGTGTGCAGGAGACATCCAGGTCCAACAAGCCCTGTGTAAGCTCAGTAAGATTCTGCAGAGAAAGGAAATGAATTAGAGAATTATTTGGCAGACTCAAAATGCAAACAAATAACAAGTTGATGATTACAATAGTGAGGATTCATCCTTCAAGCTATATTGACAGTTCCCATGCGATCGAGATTTTATATATAAAGAAAATATGTTTTTTCGTGGAGTTCCTAACTCTCATGTTGATTGCCATCAACAACACCCCCATCCTTCAGATCAACGGTCCTCACAGGATTTCGGAGCCCCCCAACCATTCTACCTTTAATAGGGGGGTCCAGAAAAGTGGTTTCCCCATTACGGGCCCTACCTAACATGACATCTCCTCAGGATTTCAGA
>ML778232.1:2056445-2116385 GCA_009831015.1 Picea engelmannii | reverse complement strand
TGCCTCCCGATATCGCTCCTCTCACCACCTAACACCTGTCCTCCACTCATGCTTGTCACCTCCCACGTATATACCACCCCTCTCTCATCTTGACACCTATCTCCCACTCACACTCTATGACTCCACTTCATCTACATCCACCTCCATGCATCATGTCTTCTTATTAGACACTTGCCTCCACATCTTCTTGTTCACAACTAGTTCATCAAAAAGAAAGTGAGGAGAAGGGCCAGTTACAGTCGAGACAGAGTGTGCTTAGCTTTCGAAAGTTAAGAAATAGACAGAGAATTAAGTCTCATCCCCAGGTCGATGTAGATTGGCTCTATAACACTTCAGAAGACTACCTCTTTCTCACACAGATATCTCCCCATGAAGTCAGTCACCTCTAGAGGCCTCAAATAGCTCACAGGCATGCCATTACTCAACATAGATGCTCTGTTCTATCACTCCAAGTCCTATTTCTGTGAATTCAGTTCCCCCAACGCATGCATCAGTTCTGTCTGAGAGACAACAATATTTTTAGTTGGTCAATTCTAGCATCTTTTTAGATTAGATTAAAAGAGTGGTCTTTTGTGTATGATAAGAACCACTTTTGTTGATTAATTTCAATGTGAGGTTCACATGTTGAACTCCATGCAATGTTAGTTATATTAATGAGTCTGTTCTATAGGCAGTTACCTAAAATTAGGTCTCAGTCCCCTAAGGATGAGAACCTTTGCAACTCTGTTAAATATGCAGTCTTTGTATGCTTTAGAGGTTAGAAGTTTTTTGAAGGAAAGAATAAGCAACAGAACAATTGGACCTACTCAATTAATTGTAAATTTTTCTACCTGGTGAATATATGTTCATGACAGTTGTGTTTCCTACTAAAAATGTTATGCATTGATTATTATCTTGAATGCAGATTTTGTGATGTGTGCAATGCACATTTCCTTATTCTTTCAGCTATTTTTTTAGTTTATATTTTTTTGGTTATGCAACCTGTTATACAACTATTTTTTAGTGAAAGATCCACTATTTTGCAACATGCTGAATAATTTGTATCTAGATATTTCTCTAGGTATCGATATTATCTTAGGTCTTAGTTTCCACACAACAAGTTGTTCATTTCATTTCTTTTTTTTGGTGTATGTTTGTGTCTTTTCGTACCCTCAATTGTCATCCAATACCCATACCATTAGCAAAGGAGAACCTAATTTTATACCGTGTGGCCTATCCTACTAGAGCACCATCTTTGAAAACCTGTCCTTAATCTTACCAACAAAACCTACTTGTAAAAAAACAATCATTACAACTTGAGGTGGCCTAGATTTTCCATTTAGTAGTTAGGTGCAGACCTTAGGACCAATGGATTCATTCATTCATCATAAACCATTGCAAGACATATAGAAACATTCCACACAAAGACACAATATATTACCGTGTTCACCCCCTTGGGCTACGTCCACAAATATTTGGTATTCTTCACTTCTTTATTATTCTTCATCAAGCTTATGTGTTGTGCACATTACGTAAGATATTTGATGATATGTGATGTGAGGTGGACTAGGGCGCACCAAGCTCCAAAACTTATGACCTTACACTCTATTACAATGCATGACTCTATCTCAAAAACTGATTCTCTATTGGCTCCACGTCTCTTCACCAAAACTAACCACTCATGACTCATCCAAGACTAACTAGCTCTTCATCACTATATATCTCTACCTATCTATATTCCTCATACAACATATATTTATACTACAAAAATGGGTTAAAACCCTTTACATCAATGACCAAAACCCTAACCCTATGTGGATTAGGTTTGTCCACATTCTAACTTCCTGCACATGGCTGGTCCTCGATCCAACTATTTCCTCATCGCTCTGCATCCTTCTTCCTTCCTTTGAATTTCCTCTTTCTTGTGCTGTTTTTTCGTATTTTCCTGAACTTCTTTTCCCTATTTTCTAGTGTGCACTCCTTTCCTAGTCCAATTTCTAACCGATCTCAATAATTGTTGCACATTTCCCCAAAATGGCATGTACCAATAGGCACTCTAGCCCAAAATATCCTGGCTCACCATCCTATATGTACATTTACGATTTGGGGTTCAACCTAGGGGTATTACAGCTAAGATCATGGGGAATATGAGTCATTGAATCAATCTATATTGCGAACATATCGTGATCGTTGGATTACCTAACTAAAAACACATATTGATGCATACTAAAGAAACACAATAAGAAAAACACTTTAACCTAATTACACATTAGACCAAGTTGATCTTAACTAACTCCTAAGTTTCTAACTATCCTAGCAATTTTTGGGAGGTTGAGTCCAAATCTATTTCTTGTGGTTGATTGGCATCTCTTATATACTTGATATTTAGCTTTTGCAAGTGTTTCTTTAATAACAACCTTTCCTACTTCTTCTTTATCTCCCATCTCTGCTCCCCTTTCTTCTTCCCTTGTTTTATAACCTCAATTTCACTCACCTATGATAATGAGGTGACCATATCGTAAGACATCACCATTTCACATTAACTTACATTATGAAGCACATCATATCAAATCAAAATCATTTGTCACCATACTATGTAAGGTCAAACCTTTAGTTCATCTATTAGTTACATGAGTCTAATGAAAAATCCTTTAGGATCTGCACAACCCTGTAAATGTGGAATTTAGATAGTTTCACAATGCATTAATGCAAAATAACTCAATTGGTGGCCCTTGGGTGGCATACCAAATTGGTTTGAACTCCCATATCATGAATTCTTGGTCCTTTGGCCTCCCAAGTTGCCTTATCAAACACATGGGATCGTACTAGTGAATGAGGAGGATTCGCATGGCAGTTGGCTCACCAAAATATCATTTTTTGCATATAAAATAAAGCAATGGGATTGCATTTCAAAGAGGAAAAAATGCAAGGTTATGTTGGAGGAATGAACTTGAAGGTCATAATTCTCTCTCTTTCATTCTACATGTTAGTCCTTGAGACAACCTCCTTTATTGTAGAGGAGATCATTTCCAAGGAATTCAATAATTGGGTTATTTTTTGTTTGGATGGAGGGGGGGAAAGTGAGACTATCAAGCTTTGTAAATAAACTATAGGAGGCAAGTTTTTAGGTTTACATATTATGCCAAATATTAGGGAGTTGATCAAATAGAACTAAACCATATATTTAGTAGCTATTGACAGATGGAAAAGAAGAAATAAGTAAGCATGTCAAATGAACCAACCATCACATGCAGTTATAATTGAACAATTAACTAGAAGAATAATTCATAAAACTGGAATCCTTACAGGTCTATTAAATTTTGCTCATGAACATAGTATATAATCTCATGCTTTTGCAAAGAGGCATTCAATACAAAAGAAAATGAAAATATAAATGGAGATAATAGTGCAATTGTATAACATATACAACAAAGATGTACACATATGTATAATTTAGCTCAAAACTTGATCAAAGTCCCAATGATGATCACAAACTGCAAAGTTCGGACTTGGCCTTTTCCAATATTACATTAATCACTCAGATTCAACCTCACACTCTCCAACCCTTCATTACATTTCCTTCATCATGTATATAGACTTGCACAATAGCTTTTAGATCCAAAATAAGTGGATCATGATTAATTACATCATATATGGTGGAGAAAATCATTACTCCCAAAATTACATCTCTAGAGATAACAAGGAAAATATATAGCAGATTGGTTAGAGATCCAAAAAATTTGGAGGACTTTGACTAAATCTATTTTGACAGCTTAGTTCCTGGTCCAATCGAGGTTACTGGGGATGATATATGTTGAAAAATATTTTTATCGTAACTTAGAAGACCCTCAATATTAATTACAAAGCTTCCAGCCTGGAAATCCACATACTCTATTTTTCTGCATATATAGGTATTTTGGTAGCATTTTTAATTTAAAATATTAATAATTTCTACCAAAACACCGATCATAGGATTTTTTTTTTAAATAAAATATCACTACTACAAAATCTAAGCCTACTCTTTCTGCTTTATATGTTTAACATGCTAACTAGTAGGCTAGAAAAGCTTCAACTGTTGTTGTCAGACTGTACCTGTGAGAAGAGTGAATGTTGTCTATTTTTTTATAACATGGAATTTTTGGTAGCCTTTTAATTTCGAAAGATTTTATCTTCTATGGAAACAATTTGCACCGAAAACTTTTAAAAAAAAACAAGAACTTGGACCATCCAAATTTTAGCATAGCATCTTTCAAAGTATAACCAGTTTAAATATCTTGAAAAATAATTTTAATTACTTGTATCTTTTTTTTTATGATAACTTGTAATAATACTTGTCTTTTATCTTTCAAGATGAAGGTTTTAGGGCCATTGTTGTTTTCATACCTGTTGTGGAGCCCCAACCAACATGCTTAATCTATTTTGATTTTCTCTTCTTTCACGATGCCATCTTTCTCTCATTATCCTGTACTTTTTGCAGAACTTAAAGCTCAATCTATAGTATTTTTTGGCTTTCTTCATCAATACCTTCTTCTTCTCCTTAAGCTTATCTTTCTTCTTGTTAATCATTTCTACTTGAGCTTTGAGGGTAGCATTTTTTGTTTTCATAAATCTATCAAGCACTCTATACTCCTTCAAGATTTCATTCTGTGTCTCCACTTTAGCTCTCTTCATCCTAACCATGTATTTATTGTTAGGGTATTCCACAAAATCAATAATCCTCTTGGCTTTTCTTATTGACACTCCATATTTATTAGGGGTGACAAATTATTTTCCTTTACTCTGCCTCTTCTTTTTTCCAAGGGGGATTTTACAATCTTCTGGATATTCACAACCAAACTCTGCCCAAATTAGGAAATACTCCCAAGTCTTTTCTCTTTTCTTCATTTCCTCAATGATGAGGAGTTTAATTAACCCTGATTGGAAAATTCTAGTTTTTGCCTTTTCAAGACTGGCATTTACTAAGTTACCCATCTTTGTGAGGCTCTTTTAAAGAAAATAAGGAATATTCAGAGGGTTCTCACTTGTGAAATGTTCGAGCAATCTAATATGGTAAATTGAGGTAGAGTTGTACCTGCCTTCCCCAATTATGTATCTATGAATGAGTATCAACACTTCATTCCATTCTTTTTTTATATATGACCTTCGACCAGTATTGGTCCAATCACAATTTTGGTGTTCCTCCTTGATAAATCTGTTACAATCCATGTCATGTGAAAGATTTTTATTGAACCAAAGTTCATCATCTGTTGGTATCTTGGTGGCTTCAGCAATGATCTCCTCATCGACATTCAACATGAGGAAACCTAACTGAGCCTTTTTTCCATCGTATTTCTCTGCAAAGGCTTGAGAAACTTGATCTTGTAACACTGTAATTTGTGACAAAACCTATAACATCCAACTAGTTCAAGCCAAACAACACAATAGTGCTTGTTGTCCAGCAATTTTGAACCAAAAGGCTCATGCATGTCCACTTGTTTTGAGGCTTTCATGATTTATCCTAAAAATATGCCCAAAAATCAAAGGTTGTCTGTAGCAAGCTCCGTTGAGTTTTAATTCACATTCAAGGGTTGGCCCTTGTTCAAAAACCTCTGCTTCCCTTTGTCTTTCCTTCACTTTGTCTTCAAAACAGTTAACCTGCAAAACAAAACCCTAAAATTTGACTCTAGACTTTGGGATCCATATTTCTCTGGTTGATTCTCAACATGTTGTATCAGAGGTAAGGAAACAATAGGATAACTCACAGTCTTTAGAAACATGGGTTTCTTTCTCAAAGAACAAGAATAATGCGATAGATTTGAGGTTATGGTGTCACATGAAGGTAGTGAATGTGATGATGGATATGCGAAAAATCATGATGGATCACTTTCACAACTCAAAATTGGACTTGATGGGTGTTTTAAAATTTGAAAACTAAAAAGCATGGGCTGGGAACTAATTTATGAAATTATGTATTTTTTTAATTTTACAGAGGCGTTTTGGTAGCACGAAGGCTATTTTTTATTTGAAAACGCTACCAAAATATCACTTTCATATCAAGGCTTAAAATTGATCATGAATGTCCTAAAAACCCCTAACATGTCTTAACAAACTCTAAAAACCTCAAAGACTAATCCTATCATACCCATGTTCTAACACTGGCTCCAACGGTGGGATGATGTCCTCCATGTGAGGCATCAAGAATAAGTAGACTAGATGCCTTTATCTTTGTTTCAAGAATTGAGAATTGGTCTCCTACCATATTTTTGTTGTTGTAATTTAATTGTTGAAAGCACTAGCATATGTACAGTTCTTTCTTCATTTTAACTGCACATTTCAGCTAAAGAAGAAATCATAAAACCAAACCATGCTAAAACCAAACCATAACAGTGCATGTGCATCCATTGGGATATGGAGTCTTATTGTTGACCTACTTCACACCAAACTAAACTGAAAAAGCATTGCTCAAAAGAAAACTTATTCATCACACCCCTACTCTAATCATTTGAACTCTTCCTGATCAAGTGTAATCAGATTTCCAGTCAAGTTGTGCAAGAAGATAACTAATCAGCTAGACTCTTGATCCAGGCTGCATGCAGATGAATAAGAAAATGAAGAAAGAATATGAAATTTGTAGAAGAAAGTTAATGGGAATCTTTTACTTACCCCTAGAACTTGTTTGTATGCCCAAAATTGAAACATAAGAGACTTATTGAAACACCCAATCCATCCACAAAGTCACTGGATCATGGAACTCATAATAGAAATTCAACTAATCTAAAAAACAATGTTGTTGCTGCATAAAATATGATTCATTAATAAATTTTATATCTTCATCCTTAAAGCCTGTAAATGAAAAAGAAAAAGGATGCAAACTATTTCTATTGTCTTCAAATGAAGTTTCCGAGAGATTAAGCCCATCCTCTAGCTTCATTATTGCATATTTTCCTCTGATAATATAAATTTCTTCCCTTTCTGTACTGTGTCTTCCTAAAAATATGAAACAACAGTCTCATAATAACAACCACTAAAATAAGCATATGAGAAAATGTCAGATGCATCTTCCACCTTTCTGTGAAAACAATGACCTCCTTCTTCCCTCATCAATAGATCTTGATCAATATTTACTTCATGAAAATCAAGAAGAACAAAATTTCTATGATCCCTAAATGAAAAATGTTGTTCAAAGCTTGAGAACATATAATATTGAAGGTCATAATCAAAATAATTTGGTTGATTTGTAGTATGGAAAACAAGACGTTTCAGAGAAACCACTGTCTTCTCAACAAAACAATCATGATCCAATTTCATAACATGAGTCAAAAAGTTCCCACTATAATCAACTGGAGGTATACAATCATCATGTGCAAAACTATCAAGCTCGTTATGAACACAAGTACAATCCATATCCTCGTCAATAGAAAAAATCGATTGGCTAGTTATGAAATATGGAGAATAAATGAAATATGCAGATGTTATATCAATATTTTGGAAATAATGAAAACTCAGATCTGATCCTTGTTGTTCATACTCTTCCTCCTTCTCATTTGAATCCAAATCTGATTTATGTTCACAATTATCTTTTTGCTCATTTGGGTGCAAATGTTCATCACAAACCTAATCTCGAAGTTTTTCACATGGCCGTAATTTTTCCTCAATTTCTCTAGCATCGACAAATAATTGTTCGAGTGATGAGGATCTTCTTTCTCTGAGATAAAAAAACAAGATCAGGGTGTTGATTGTTTATATAATAGAACATGGCATTAATTTCATAAGGTCAGATATCCATAGGCATATTGTAATAAAAATTGTAAATCTCTTGTGGAATATGGTAAGAAATTCATCCTCCTCCCTCTTTAAAGCATTTAATTCAATCAAGTATTGATCAAAAGATTTATTTTCACCCCAATATCTCAAAAATGTGTAATGAAAATCATCCCATGAACCAATGGAATAAGCTTCCAAATTTCTGAACCATAATGCAACATATCCAAATAAGGATTTGCAAAATAACCTCATAACTACATCCTCATGCAAAATTTCAAAATTATCAATGCAATTAATGAAAACTTCAAGGTGTTTCTCAACTGCAACATGGTTTCCTCCATTGAACATAGTAAGGTAATCTAAAAAATTATGAGGGTAATCATGGAGGATAAGGGGAAGCTTCAAAGGTCTAAAAAGTTATATTCTTATTATGGAATGAACTTCAATAGGTTGGGTACTAGGTTTAATAGGGATAACAAAAGATAAATCAACTTGGTTTGCTACAAGCTGACATGATTGTTCATGTCCAAGATAAATTGGTATATGTACATCATTTTCATCATAAGGTTTAGTTGGAGGAATTAGATCAAGATGTATAACATAAGAATATGATATATCTTATTCCAATGAGGGATAAACAAATGAAGGCTTATGATCATGGGAGTAAACAAAGCATAGGATGATCCTTTTCACAAGGGAAAATATAAGAAAGAGCTAATGAAAAATAATATAAGTTCCTGAAAGAAACTTATGATCTGATATCTGGTTTTTCCCTTCAAATCTTTCATCTTTCTATTAGATGGATCCTTCCTCCAATGGAGTCTTCAATTGTGGAGTCTCCAAGTGAAAGATTCCAATCATTATTCAATATCTAATCCGTGTTCACCATCAAAGATTATAATTAGTCATTGTCGTTCTTCCCAGGGAAAATAACTTTGTTGCTTCATCCCCAGAATTGGCGCCATAAAATGTTAGTCCTTGAGACAACCTCCTTGATTGTTGAGGATATCAATGCCAAGGAATTAAATAATTGGGTATTTGTTTGTTTAGATGGAGGGGGGGGGGAGTGAGACTATCAAGGTTTGTAAATAAACTATAGGAGGCATGTTTTCAGGTTTACAAAGTATGCCAAAGATCAGGGAGATGAGTAAATAGAACCGAACCAGATATTTAGTAGCTATTGACAGATGTAAAAGAAGAAATAAGTAAGAATGTCAAATGAACCAACCATCACATGTAGTTATAGTTGAACAATTAACTAGAAGAATAATACATAAAACTGGAATCCTTACAGGTCTATGAAATGTTTCTCATGAACAGAGTATATAATATCACGCTTTTGCAAAGAGGCATTCAATACAAAAGAAACTGCAAATATAACTGGAGATAACTGTTCAATTTTATAAAATATAGAAGAAAGATGTATAATTCAGCTCAAAACTTGATCAAAGTCCCAGTGATGATCACAAACTACAAAGTTTGGACTTGGCCCTTTCCAATATCACATTAAGAACGTAGAATCAACCTCACACTCTCCAACCCTTCATTACATTTATTTGATCATATATATAGACTTGCACGGTATCTTTTAGATCCAAAATAAGTGGATCATGAGTAATTGCATCAAAGATGGTGGAGAAAATCGTTACTCCCAAAATTACATCTTGAGAGATAACAAGAAAAAAATATAGCAGATTGGTTAGAGATCCAAAATTTTTGGAAGAATTTGACTAAATCTAATTTGATAGCTCAATTATTGATCCAATCGAGGTTATTGGGAATGATATACATTGAAGAAGCTTTATCTTGACTTAGAAAACCCTCGAGATTAATTATAAAGCTGCCAACTTGGAAATCCACATACTCTGTTTTTTCTGCATTATTTCAGTAACGTTTTCAATTTAAAATATTAATAATTGCAACCAAAACACCGATCAAAGGATTTTTTTTTTTAAACAAAATATCACAACTGCAAAATATGAGCCTACTCTTTCAGCTTGATATGTTCAACATGATAACCAGTAGGATGGAAAAGCATCAACTATCGTTGCCATACTATAGACATGAGAAGAGTGAATGTTGTCTATTTTTTTATAACATGGGATTTATGGTAGCCTTTTAATTTCAAAAAATTTCACCTGCTACCGAAACAATCTGCACTGAAAACTTTTAAAATAACAAGAACTTGGACCATCCAAATTTTAGTAGTGCAACTTTCAAAATATCGCCAGTTTAAATATATTGAGAAATAATTTTAATCACTTGTATCTTTTTCTTTTGTTGATAACTTGTAATAATACTTTCCTTTGATCTTTCAAAATTGGTTTAATCAAAATGAAGGTTTTAGGGCCATTGTTGCTTTCAAACCTGTTGTGCACCCTCAACCAACATGTTTAATGTGTCTTGATTTTCTCTTCTTTCATGATGCCATCTTTCTCTCATTCCCCTACACGTTTTGCTGAAATTAAAGTTCAACCTATAGTATTTTCCATCTTTCTTCATCAATACCATGTTCTTCTCCTTAATCTTATCTTTATTCTTGTTAATCCTTTCTACTTGAGATTTGAGGGTAGCATTTTCTATTTTCATAAATCTATCAAGCACTCTATACTCCTTCAAGATTTCATTCCAGGTGTCCACTTTAGCTCTATTCATCCTAACCATGTCTTTATCATTAGGTTCATCCACAAAATCAATCCTCCTCTTGGATATGCTTGTTGATTGATGCAGACCCCACCCTCTCCCAGGGTCTGTGCGACCTCCTCTTCTAGGATTGTTCATAAAAAAGGAGTTGAATTGGCTCTTGGTCCCATCTTGAGCCCTCAAAAGTATTTACACAAGTCTTTTTCCTATTCCCTGCACATGAAACCAATTCAACGAGGGTCCTAAGATACCAACGAAGTTCCTCATGTGAATTCGGGTTAAAAATCATTGGCCAAACTCTCCTCTTCCTTTAAATTTCAAATTTGGGTGCCAACCCATTTGTTCAGGTGGAAACCACATATGACCATGTGTTGCGACTAAGTGTTAACCCAAAAGTCTTTAGTCAGAAAGCACTGGACACTCCGGGCTTCGAGAGTTACAACACTCCAAATTTTCTATTCCTCTGAATGGTCGAATGGACAAAGGACCGAACAGAGGAAAAGATCAATGGTCCACAACTGGTCAGTAGTTGACGGTTGAGATCTCTTCCCTACTCTGGGCTTCAGAGGTTCTCACCACTCCAAACACCTTATTCTCCCAGTGTGTTGAACCCCAGACCTGATCGGATGGTTTCAAGGTTCCCATAGATCAACGACTTTGATCATCTCTGGAACTCCAGGCTTCAGGGATTTCCAAAATGATACACCTTAGGTCCCCCAGAGTGCTAGACTGGGGAACCTTCAAAGGACTAAAATCGACGGACCACACCGGCTTATCAATCAACGAACATGATCCACTCTAGGACTTCGGGCTTTGAGAGTCTTGGCTGCTCCAAGATGAAATTCCGTAGAACGTCGAATTGGAGGAGGTAATACCTACCCTTCGCATGGCCTTCCTCAACCAACGATTGTAATGAACTCTGCTCATATCAACTTGCAACTCAAATCTTCTGGAGTGTCGAGTCTCCAGACTTCATGATCCGGCACCAAGTGTCCACTGTAACCAAGGGTTGGGATGGATTCTGGCCTTTGGCCCTCCAGGAGTCCTCACAATCCACCCACTATTATCCATGAACCCCAAATTAATGGATTTCAGATATTTTTTCCATGTGTCCTCTCCAACCAACGAACAGGATTGGCTTCGACCTTCAAAGCTCTGAGAGTTCTCAAATCCACCCAACATACATTCAATTCCTATGGAGTGTTGAGGCTCTGAACCACGGGATCTAGTGCCACATATCCTCTGATCGATGACTCAGATAGACTTTGGAATTCAGAGCTTTGGAGAAATAAAAACCTTCTCCAATCTATTCTCCCAGATGGTCAATCTTCTGGATGACCCCTAATCTATTGACACACGTCCTCTACAAATGGACAATCCAGACTTACTTCGACTCCTTGGTATTTCGAGGAACTTTTGTCCTCTATGCCTATGTATGGAAAAAATTTGAACTTTCGAAGTCCAAAGGATGTTGAGGGTTAACCACTATTATAGCCCTAAAATTCGCTACTCATGCATACATGACATTGGCCCTCTTACTTGCATAATTTTCCAAATCATTGGTGATAATATCTACTTATAAAACCAATTGTTAGAGCATGTGCGCACCCTGCACCACTACAACCCATTTACATACATTTTTTTCATGCTAGATAGCCTGTGTACATACACTTGTTGCAAAATACAGAGCCCACGTATACCTTCAAAAGTTGCAAACATTAAAAAGTTGTAAGGAATTCGGTGGAATTCATAGGCTATTGAAGGTTTCCCAACCAATTCACCTGTTATAGCCTGCCCCCCAACCGAATAACCATCATTTTTTCATATAAAAGGAGGTGTTGGGGTCTCATTTCACAACTAAGCATAAGAACAGTAAAACTCTGCCCAATTTTTTCTTCCCTTCCTTGCCAAAGAATGTTCTACCTTTTGTGAGTTACTGCTTCAACATTCCCTCTTTAGGCCCTTTTCTTCCATCCAATACATTACCTTTCCTTGAGGTGATAATTATATTATGAGAAGAGGCTTATTTAAGGTGAATTTGGAGCATTGTAAAGAGGATCCTGGACCAGGTTCATGGAACGGTGGAAGACAAGGATTGTAAGTTTCAATCTTTGTATGATGAATAAAATAATCTCTTTTCCCTATCCCAAATTATGATGTTTTTGTGTATTTTTATTTGATTTATACATAGCATTTGATATCTAACCCTAATTTATGAATAGAAATAGCATGCTCGTAGTCCTTGTTTTCCTATTTTTGGATGCAGGTCATCCTTGGGAGGAGACTTGTAGTCTTTGGAACTACAGAGCTTGATGAGATCATCACCAGATGTGGGATAAAATATACAGTTACCAATCTTCTCTTCTACTGCTTTATGTTCATTGATTTTGGTATGTTTGGGGTAGAGTAGAAAATAGATTGACTTTTAGAGAGTCATTTTCTATGTCTATATCTTAAACCCTGGTATAATTATAGGGGGATTTTCTCACTAGCATAACTTGCGATCATAGTGGGGATCTCTCTACGGTTTTAGGGAGGTTTTCGGGCTTTCGGTCACCTCCAAGGTGCATGCCAGCCTTCCCTGCCCTATAAGTATTCCTTGTCTTTTTATTTTTGAAAAGTCTTAGAGGTGTACACGCCCTATTTTGGGTCTTCTTGTGTACATACGCACTCTGCACAATAAACATCCCATGTACATATGTAGGTTGCTGATGCAACAACCCGCGTCTCTGTTTCATGAAAGTGTTTTTTAACAAAGAGAGAGTTTGTCTCTTTCCTAGTAGAAGTTTAGAATTCTCAGGGATTTCTTGAACCTGTCAAAGTCTTTGTCTTTGGCCATAGCTTGGGTTAAAGTTTCGGTTAACTTGTTCCTTAGTTTTCTTTTGTTTTCACTCTTTGTGTTTTCAATCTTTTTTGGCTTATTGTTTATCTTTATTTTTTATCTTGGGGGGGACATGAATCATGTATTCATCAGTTTCTTTTAGCATATTTTTTTAGTTCTTCTTTGATTGGAAGAAAATATATAAAAAAAAACCTACTTTTTTAGGTCTCTTTCTTTCTTTGCATTTTCTTTGAATTGTTATTTGAAAAAGAAACGAAATTAGCATAGTGTTGTGTTTTCTTCTCATCTTGAAATCATTTCAAAAGAAAAATAAGAAAGATAATCCTTTTTTCCAGTGTTCTTATAAGTTTCATTTTTTTGAAGAGTCTAAAACAACACCAGTTGCACTACCCCACCCCTTTTCGTAAATCAAGCCTTAAAATTAACGCTTAATTTAAAAATTATTAGAATTTTTGTTTGTAGGGTTCACCGACTAGTTTAGGGTTTTAGGGCCTTGAATTAGGTGTGAAGAGGAAAATATTCAAGGCCACTTTAAAAAAAACATTGGAGTTTGAGATAGGGAGTGTTTTAATTCTAGCATCATAAGAGTTAGTTAGGACCCCTCTCTAACACATGGGATAAACACGAGTTTCCGTGAGGAAAGGCATAGGAGATAACTCCTCCAAAACTGGACCAAGCGTAGTGGGGATTGTATATTGAGGGTCTTTATTGGGAACAATATTGATCACATTTTCATATGGAGCTTCGTGGACCTCGAATCCATTCAATATCCTTAGTTGTCTTTCAGAACAATTTCTTTCAGAACCCTTGAAGGGCTTCAGACTTGTTATCCTTCTCATTAAAATCATCCTAACTGTCAACTATACCCGCCTAGTGATTGACTGTGAGATGGAAACTTAGTTGCCTATTTTTTACGGACTTACACAGGCGACTGCAGGGGTATACTGCAATACCTAGGGTGGACGTCGGATAGCGCTTCACAGAGTATACCTAGAGGGTGATTCTGTGTTTGAGTTTCACTTACACCGGTTAGTTGCTCTAGTGTCGATTGGTGTAACTATCCTTCCCACTAGTTAGTCGATTGATTGATTTATCTTTAGGAAACTTTTAGTGTGTGCTCTGTGTTCCCTAGTTTTCCATAGTGATTTAGTCAGTCATTACTTTGGGTCTATGACCTAAGGTGGTAGACTACCCACTCCATCGATCATGAGGACTTTTCGGTCTTCTGCTTAGAAACGTGGAGCTGCCTCTTTATAGGGGTTGTTTTTTATAAGACTGGTTCGCCATAGTCAGTGTGTGAGACTTTTACATACTTGAACGATCCCACAAGGGGAAAACATGTGCATAATATATTCATCGATAAATTTCTTGAAAATACCAACCAAGGAACCCCTTCAAAAGGGGATTCTTTTGCTTTTCCTTTTTTCAGAAATGTTGGTGTAGTGTCCCCAAGGCTGAGCCCCGTTGCAAACCATGTTCTGAAAGCAATTGTAATTATGTTTTATAGGCTGGTGAGCCAAGATTTTATAAGCTGGAGGCTTATGTGTTTGTTAGTTCAGGGAGCCTAAGTGTTGAAGGCCAGGAGCGTGATGTTGTATATGTAATCATGCAGAACACTTAATAAAATATAAGCACCACCAGGTGCAGACCGACCACGATGAATGAGTGAAGGGGGACTGAGCATCCACAGAGTGGGAAAGGAATTAGGGGCTGGAAGGTGGGAAAGGGGCTAAGTGTTGAGCCTGGGGGCCAAGCTTAGGAGGCTTAAGCCTGGGAATAATATTTTAATATTATTCCAAAAGAACGTGTGCATTTTATGTTTCATTTCATCCTAAGTTTTGGAAAGGGTAAGCGTGCAAAGGGGATGCATGTTGATGGAACGCATGCAGTTCCAAGGGTGACAAGTGTCAGCCCTGGTGCATGCAAATAAAATGTCCAGGAGGAGCCGTGAGAGGGATTCTCCTCCATTCTACCTGACGATATGAAGGTGAACGATCAGACCTCTGCAAAAGAATACCCTGGTGCATCCCTGAAAGCCGAAAATCCTGGGTTGACTTCTGAGATAGCCAGTACAACCCCTGTCTGAATAGTTCAAACCTGTGTTGACCCTGCGTGGATTGTTTGTAATGCATCCCCGACAACCAGAGCGTGAGTCTATTCTATGTTGGCGGATTGGGAAATAAGAAGTGACCAACCATTGTTGAACCTGTTGGGAATCTTGTGTCTGTTTTTCCCGTGAGTTGTTGTGACCACGCAGTGCTGGACTGCGTGGGGTCTTGTTGGCCAGTGGTACAACATTCTCTCTAGGTGAGAGAGGTGATTGAGGTTGGAAGAACAGGTTATTGGCCTATGAGCGATTCTCTCCAGGTGAGAGAGTGCACGAAGGAAGGAGAGGACTCTTGGAAGGAACCCTGTAGCTGCCACAGAGCTCGGAGACTTTCGGTCTGGCCTGTTCCTATAACCCAAGGCAAGGGAGATTAGCAGCTGAAGGATTGTCCAGGTGACAGAGAAGGTGTATTCTCCTGGGGTGGAACAGGCATGTGGGGAATGAGGGTATGTGGGTAGTGAGCGTGGGAGGTTCTTGGGGAGAGAATCCCTTCCTTGTTGTTGTTGTGTGTGTTGTTTTCCCTGTAACCTCATCCTAGCCTAGGATTCCTTGCCTAGGGGTGGAGATTAGTCCCAGCTCGGGGGTGACCTACTGATGAGCAGTGCGGTCTAAGGCTGGGAGGTTTGTGGAAGGCTTGCACTTGGTTGGTGGATTCTACCACTGTTAAAAGATAAGTACCAGATGATGCTTTAATTATGTTTTGTAACTCTGTGTATTATAATTATCATGCATTCTGTTGTTCATTTGGATTAATGTATTTGCCATGGATTATTTATGTTAAAAATGATTCTTATGCTTACTCTGAGCTTAAATGTATTTCTTTTCTTAAATGCATGCGATTAATTATGAATGAGAATGTGTTATTCTGCATAGTAACACCTACACGGTAGCCAAGGTGTGCTACAATTATTCTGGGTTATCTACCAAGAGGTGTTATAGTAACCTTGGTAGCCGAGTGAAAAGGGTGTTACAGTTGGTGTCCCTTTGATGGACACTTTGTACATTCCTGACTTGAATGTGGGACTACCGGTTTGGGTGGGTACCATTCCAAATGTCCGGAGTTCTCTTGACACTTCTTAGTTAAGCACCTTATGTCATGGGCATCATGTTGATGTTCCTTTGTCAACAAATTCTTCTCCTCCTCGTTCTTCCTTCACTGGTGAAAGTATAGCTACTATTAACCAGAAGTATAAATGAAATAGAAAGAGGAATAATGGGAAGAAGAAATCACCAACCTCTACGAGTCATGTTGGATATAGGTCGTCAACCTTTGTAAGTCATGTTCAAGGCAAGCACCCAATGTCTGCAAGTCATGCTAGGGGAAAGAACCCAACCTCTGCAAGTCATGCTGGGGGGGAAATTCTAGTCACTGCTAGTCATACTGATGATAGATCCTCAGCCTCTGCAATTCATGTTGAAGACCAACACCCAACCTCTACAAGTCATGCAGGGGGAAAGCACCTAGCCTCTGCAAGTCATGCTGGGGGAAAAAATCTAGTCACTATTACTCATGCTATAGGTATGTAGCCTTTGTGAGTCATGTTATAGACCCACCACCAACCTCTGTAAGTCATGTTGGAGATGTGCAACCAACCACTGTTATTCATGTTGGGGGCATTGATTCTGTTGAGAAACCTAAATGGATAGGACATAAGCCTAAGTTCCCTTGTAAGCTTTGAAAGGGATATCACCTTACTCATTTATCCCATGGCCTTCCAAAGGTATGAAGATTGTGGTCCCTGTCTACAAGATCTTCTGATTCTGAGTCTTCTGAGGTTTCCTCACAACCTATTCAGCTAGTGTTTCATAAAGTGGTTGTGTCGCTGCAATCCTCGGTCAATCCCACTCCATTTTTTGGGCATGATGCACCTTTATACCATGTTGTCTCACAACCTATTCAGCCATTGGTTGAGAAAGTGGTCATGTTGATGCAATATTTGGTTGATCCCACTCTTCTCTTGGAGAGTGTCGAGTCTACCAAAGTGGTCAAGCCGATGAAATCTTCAACTGATCCCACTCTTCTCTTGGGGAGTGATGTGTCTACCGACTATGTTTTTAGCATTTCCATCTCAGTACTTTCAGAACAAGGGGGCATCCTGCTCACTTCGATCACACCCCCCCCCAAGAGCTAGGATAGTTTCCTTTTATTGGAGTGACCTTGTTGAGCCTCATCCTCCTTCTTCTACACCCTTTCAAATAAGGTTTGAACTTAATTAAAATAAAATTAACCGATGTATTGTAGATGAAGGAGCCTCCATAATTATTTTATTCTCCTCAGCTTGGAAAGCTTTGGGTTCTCCCAAGCTTATGTCCGCATTGCATGAGTTATTGGCTTTTGACATGCGTCTTATTGAATATTTGGGGATTCTTCCTCAGTTTCCTATCTTTTTAAGTGGGAACATTGTCCTTGTCAATTTTATAGTGGTGCAAGGCCCATTAGATTTCAATATGCTTCTCAGGCATGATTATGTATATGCTATGAATGTTGTGGTGTCTACAGTTTTCTGGGTTGTGCATTTCCCTCACAATGGAAACATTGTCATTGTCGACCAGTTGGCATCTGATAATGACCATCTTAATTCGGTGTTATTTCAGGCTACCCCTTTATATGTTCCTAGTGTTTGTGTAGACTCTACCTCGTGACACTCCCCCATGATCATGCTTTCTTGTCTTTCAATCTCACTTTAAATATTGAAAGGAACATCCAAGGAGACTGTATTTATTATTTTCGATATCATATGGATTATTTGATAAAATTAGCCACTTGGAGTCTTCTTTAATCACTTTTTAGAATCTCTAAAAATGAAAATATTTTCGAGCAATCTTGTTGTCCTTCATGCTCGCCAAACTCAAATTTGAAGGCACATATGTCTGATGGTATTTTACCTGTTTTTTGGTCCGGATGGATAATTTTATGAATAGAGGTATTCTCTAGGAATTTCGATTCACTAGAAGAGTATTCTCGGGTGTAAGTTTAACCCTTTTTCGGGCCCGAGGGACTAAATTTTCAACAAATGAACATTCTCCTTGGTTTTGGTTTATCACCTTTTTTAGGCCTTGGAGATTACTTATGGAAAAGGAACCTCCCTAGAGTCTATAGTTAAGCTCTGTTCAAACTCCCTAAAATTGAAAATATCATCGAGTGACCTTGTTCCTTCACACTCATTAAATTGGTCAAGAAGAACACCTACTGGCATGAGTTTAACCCTTTTCCAGCCTGTAGATTATAGTGGAAAAAGGTATGCCTCAAGAGATTCATCTCGTCGGGATATTTCTCCTCAGATACTTTTATAATTTTTCAGGCTAAGGAGACTAAAATCAGAAAAAGGTTGTGAGTCCATAGTTAAGATATTTTCAGAATCCTTAAAATTGAAAAGATTGTCGAGTAATATGTCTTTGTCACACTGGTTAAAATAGTTTTGGATAGAAATCTTTTTGGTGCAAGTTGAACCCTTTTTCACACCGACTAGACTAACTCCGAAAAGTTACTCCCTGGAGTCTTCTTTTTCATTTTTTCAAATTCTCTAAACGTGAAAAAACTACTAAGCTTACCTTCTTTGGGCTCGTTAAAAATTACATAGAATGGGTCTCACTGTGTCATGCTTAATCACATTACAGATCTCATCTTTGTGTATTTGGCCTAATGTTGGCTCCATGTTGCCCTCAATTGAACCTTTGAAACATTCCTTATATGAAAGCCTTGCAACAGTTCTTGCCTCTACGACCTGACACCTTGACCCATGGAGGAATTTTCCCCGAGTGTCCTTATCTTGCACATGTCTCCTTACCCTGAGCATTAGTTTGTTCCATGCGCTTGGAACCAGTTTTATTTCTCATGACACTCGTTCCTTATTTGTAATGTAGAATTCTTTTATTTTTTTTCAAGCTCTTTAGAAATTGAAAAACACAAAAAAAATCAAATATTCCAAAAAGGGGACGAGAAATATTTATTCTTTTTTCAACAACAAAGATAGTCGCCCTTGGAAAAATAACATCCTTGTGTTTGTTTGTCAATCATTTGGATCTAGTATGACCTTAGGAATTTTTTCTCACTACATAGAGTTGTATCCTCCTCTGTTTGGTTACTCTTTCAAACATATGGAGAGTTTGTGGTGCCTCCTGCATCACAAACTTATGTCAATGTCATGTTGCACGAGTCTGAAAATATTTCATTCTTTTTTCCAATGGAATTTTTACCCAACCTAAGTCAAACTTTTTGCATTTTGTCTCTTCAATTTCATGAGTCATCCATCCCAAGAGTCCAGTAAAGTCCAAATTCAAAACCGACGAAGTTCTCTTCCTGATCATCGATATCCTGTAGTATTTTCCCGACAGACTGTCGAAGACCTCAGGGTAGTGATTTATACACTCCCATTGTACTCCTACTTGAGTTTTGAAGAAATTAAAGTTGTTTCTTCATCTATGAATACTTCATCTCCAGCCACAGACATCACTAGCTTCTTGAAGATGCATACTATACTTGTATATCTTCGATTGATTTTGATATGTATATCTGTTGTGTATTGCTCGCGGCTACACTTTATATAGTTATATGACATGGATCTGAAATGTATTTGATTTTCAGCCATGATTTAGTTCATCCCAAGCATGGGTATTCCCACGTCGAAGAGACAATTGTTATTTTGCAGATGGCACCTCCTGAACTTTGGTCCCGGGCTCACTCTATTTTTTGCATTGGTGAAGATGTTGTAATGTATTTGGGCTATCATTTTCTCTTATGAACTCATACATTAGGGGGCATATGTTATATCCCTAAAATTCCCTACTCATGCATACATGGCATTGGCCCTCTTACTTGCATAATTTGCCAAATCATTGTTGAGAAGCTCTATTTAAAAAAAACAATTTTTAGAGCATGTACGCACCCTGCACCACTACATATTGCGTACAAATGCTTGTTGCATGCTATAAATCTCACATAAATATGCTTGTTTCACAATACATAGCATGCATATACCTCCAAAAGTTGCAAAAATTAAAAAGTTGTAAGGAATTTGGTGGAATTCATAGGCTATTGAAGGTTTCCCAACCAATTCACCTTCTATATTTCTTCCCCCAACCGAATAACCATCCTTTTATCATATAAAAGGAGGTTTTGAGGTCTCATTTCACAAATAAGCATAAGAACAGTGAAAATCTGCCCAATTTCACTTCACTTCCTTGCCCAAGCATTTTCTACCTTTTGTGAGTTATTGCCTCAACACTCCTTCTTCAGCCCCTCTTCTTCCATCCAATCCATTCCCTTTCCTTGAGGTGATGAGTATATTGTGAGAAGAGGCTTATTGAAGGTGCACTTGGAGCATTGTAAAGAGGAACCTGGACCAGGTTCACGGAATGGTGGCTGACAAGGATTGTAAGTTTCAGTCTTTGTTAGATGAATAGAAGAAACTATTTTCCCTGTCCCAAATTATGATGTTTTGTGTATTTTTCTTTGATTTATACATAGCATTTGATATCCAACCCTAATTTATGAATAGAAATAGCATTCTTGTAGTCCTTGTTTGACTAGTTTTGGATGTAGGTCAACCTTGGGAGGAGACTTGCAGTCTTTGGAACTACAGAGCTTGAGGAGGTCATCACCATATGTGGGATAAAAGGTACAGTTACCAATATTATCTTCTACTTATTTATGTTCATTGATTTTGGTATGTTTGGGGTAGAGTAGAAAATAGATTGACTTTTAGACAATTATTCCCTCTATCTATATCTTAAACCTCGGTATAGTTATAGGGGGGGTTTCCCACTAGAAACCATTGTGATATTTACCTGGATCTGACAGTCCTTGTATCTCACACCTAGATCCAATAGAAAATATTTGTACTTCTCCCCTATGCACTTCGCCTTCTACTAGACTGGATTTTAATGATCCATATCTTATCTAACAGTTGATCTGACCACAGTTATATCTCCTCCTCCTCTGTTATGTGCACATTCCCATCGAATGAAGGGTTTCTCAATAATTTCAAAGGATTAACCTTTGAATCTTTCCCTACAAGCCCGAGTTCTTTCTCTCTATCTACGTTTCCCCTTCTGAGCTTGAAATTATTTTAAAATTCAAAGGGGCTTCGCCCTTTTAAAGTTTCCCTCCTGCAATATTGTCTACTTGGCCTTTGCTTGCATTCTTAGAAAAACATTGCTCTTCCTGAGATTTTAACTTGAAAAATAAGTCCTCTTTTTTCTCACCTTTCACTCCTTCTCCAGTCTAGGACTTAGACTTATTTCTTCCTCCACACTCCTTACAGGGCTCTGTGCTCAATGACACTATTTCTCCTGATCTTGAATTCTCTCAAACTTCTAAGGTTCTCGACCCTTTGCTTCTTTAACAAAGTCTTCTTCCCTCCTGGAACTCATACACTCTTTCCTCCAAAGCCTTTACCAACACTTCAACAATGTGTCATCTTTATGCATTCCTTGCACAACTTCACCCCTTGAATATTGAATCCTGAGAATTCACTCACACACTCCTTACACTCCCTGTGCAGACTTGCATTTGACTCTCCTCTGAGTCTTAACTTTATGATGTTCCCTCTTGGAAACCTTCTCATGGAACCTGAAACAGATTCTTGCACACTCCTTGTGCCTGCTCGATGCACTCCTTATAGAGATTCCTTCCTTAGAGTGTTCAATAACTTTGGCATGCCTCCTCTTGCACAGTCTTCCTTAGAGTGTTCAACAACTCTGAGGTGCACTCCTTTCACAATACTCCCTTCTGAGTCTTAGGAATTGTTCTAGTGTTCCCACATGGCACACTCTTCTCTAAAATCAAAATAGAGTTCTAAACACACTCCTTATGTTGGCCTCAAAGAGTTTTCACTAACTCCGGTGTGCACTCCTTGCACTAGCCTAAGATCCCTGAACACATAGAAAACTAAACAGATAGGGAAATATATGTAATTTAGTCAAAGGGAATTATACATGCACTAAAATAATATCTAAAACATATAGTAAACATTCATAAAATGAGCATTCATCACACATAAAAACATGGAAACCTCAGATGCAGGAAAAATTGCTTTTGTATTAATTATGAATGCTCTGTACAATGTTTACAAGGTTGGACTACAACTAAGTCTCATATTTTTCTCCTCTCCTCTCTTGAGTTCTCTAATTCTCTCTCGACCATGCTAATGAATTTCTATACAAAGATATTTTTACAAAAGAGGAGCTACTCGAGCATTCCATCTAGCTACCTACTCGCATTAATTTTCATCCAATGGCCATCTAGTCTGAATCAAACCTAAATATACCTACTGCCAGGAATTAAAGGTGACTCTACACTTGGTATGTATAAATACAGTGGCTCGGATTTCCTTGAGACTTCAAACATTAAATTACATTAAATTTCATTAAAAATTTTAAACTTAGATAAAAAAAATCGCACGATTGGCACGTCCTTATTTGGGATAATTTCCCTCCTAGTGTGTTGATGTGTTCTCTTTTTTGGCACATCCTTGAGGTGGAGCTATGCTCCTGCATCATTAATGCTCCAACTTTATCAGGGGTGACAACTTATTTTCCTTTACTATGCCTCTTCCTTTCTCCAAGGGGGCTTTTAGCATCTTATGGATGTTCACAATCAATCTCTTTCCAAAATAGGAAATACTCCCAAGTATTTTCTCTTTTCTTCAATTCCTCAATGATGAGAAGTTTAATTAACCCTGAATGGAAATTTCTATTTTTGGCCTTTTCAGGGTTGGCTTTTACTGACTTAGCCATCTTTGTGAGGCTCTTCCAAAGAAAATAAGGAACATTCAGAGGCTTCTCACCTATGAAATGTTCCATCAATCTAATATGGTACATTGAGGTAGATTTGTACCTTCCTTCCCCAATTATGTATCTCTGAATGAGTATAAGGAATTCATTCCATTCCCTTTTTATATATGACCTTGGAACACTCTTGGTCTAGTCACAATTTTGGTGTTTCTCCTTGAGAAATATGTTACAATCCATGTCATGTGCAGGATTTTTCTTGAACCAATTCTCTCCCTCTACTGGTATCTCGGTGGCTTGAGAAATGGTCTCCTCATTGAAATTCACCATGAGGAAACCTAACTAAGCATTTTTTCCATCATATTTCTTTGCAAAGGCTTGAGAAACCTGATCATTGCAACCCTGGAATTTGTGACAAAACCTATAACATCCAACCAGTTCAAATGATATATAACAGTAGTGACTTTTGTCTAGCAATTCTGAATGAAAAGGCTCATGCATGTCCACTTTGCCTGAGGCTTTCATGATTTATCCCTAGAAATGACAACAAAAATCGACTGAAATTACTAAAAAGATGCCCAAAAATCAAAGGTCGTATTTTACTATGAATTGCAACAAGCTCTGTTGAGGTTTAATGCGCATTTAAAGGTTGGCCCTTCTTCAAAACCCTTTCCTTCCCTTTGTATTTCCTTCACGTTGTCTTCAAAATAGTTAACCTGCAAAACAAAAACCTAAAATCTAACTCTAGACTTTGAGAGCCATATTTCTCTGGTCGATTCTCAACATGCTGTATCAAAGGTAAGGAAACAATAGGATAAATCATAGTTTTTAGAAACTCAGGTTTATTTCTCAACGAATAGGAATTATGCAATAGATTTGGAATTATGGTGTCACATGAAGGCGGTGAATTTGATGATGCATACAGGAAAGATCATGATGGATCACTTTGAAAACTCGGACTTGGACTTGACAGGTATTTTAAAATTTGAAAACTGAAAAGCGCGGGCTAGGAACTAATTTCTGAAATTATATATATTTTTAATTTTACACAAGTGTTTTGGTAGCACGAAGGCTATTTTGTATGTGAAAATGCTACCAAAATATCACTTTCATATCAGGGCTTAAAATTTATCATGAATGTCCCAAAAACCCCTGGCATGTCTTAACAAAATTTAAAAACCTCAAAGATTAATCATATCATACCCATGTTCTAACACTACCATTCATTTCCCTCATGCTTTCTTGTGCTCCTCCACCGAAGAGATAAGGATTCTTTATCCATCAAAGTTAGAGATAACATTCAACAAGGTAAAAGACCCCCCCAAGGAGATATTTAGAGTCCACCTATGTCCCCTCACTCTCATTAAGGTGACATTTCATGTTTTTTTTTCTTCCATTGGAGAAAAATACGATTATTGTTACTTCTCCCCATTTATTCACATTTGATTACTAATTTTATGGTTAAATTCATAATCTTATTATACTTATTCTTTTTCATTGGTTATCTACTATCATATTACTCTTGTACCTATCCCACATATTTCATTTTTCCATTGTTTAGTTTTGCAACCCACTAAACAAGGGGTTTTGTTTACCATTACAATTAAAATCCCATCACACCCTATCACTTCCTCTTCCCTTGTGGCTTGATTATCCCCACTACCATATTCAGATCCATAGATTGCATTGATCATGAGACTTTCATACTTTTTTTCCAATTGATCTATCCTACTCTAAACCTCATTGTCATTATTCCCTATACCCTCTATTGCATAGGGCATGATTTATTCTATGTGTTAGTAAAGCTCCATTTTTGGGAGATTTTTCTCTTCTTTCTTGAATAACCAATATAAAGGATATAAGGGCCTATATCCTTGTGGATATTCCATATGCATTAGTTTCCATCTCTAGAACCTATTTAAACAACCAAAATTCACTGCAATGCCTACTATAAAACTTGAGATTCAATCTATAGACTTGATTTGGAGTTAACCCGACATGGAAACCTATTTTCTGCATCATTTTTTAATTTAATGGAAAGGTCCTTCCCACTTGCTACATTGATAACATGGGTGTTTTTTCTTGGAGTGGACTGGTGCAACATGATCAATCCATGATGGACCACATCCTCCTATCATTTCTTTATACAAACCAAACTTACCAACCCTTTACCTACCACCTATTTTCTCATGCTACACTTGTTCCTAACATCCTATGTGGAGAAATAGAAACATAACATTATCAAAATTTCATTTATGGAAATAAATTCATGTTTGGAAATCCTTATGTGTTAATTATATTTTTTACTAAACATTTGATTGTCATATCATCATGCCATAAATTTTAAAATGTATTTAGGAATACATAGAAAATTCATCTTATTGATTCACAATGAATAAAATTAATCGAAGTTTGGAAGATGTACTATCTTCTTTGAAAACAATATATTTTCAAGATGATCCAAGGAGGAGTGTTAAGCCCTAGACAAATCCCCTTACAAATCCCATGTTATGTATAAAACCTCTTATTAAGCGTCTAATTTAATTATTACAATTCTTGTGTTATATTTGTATGTAGTCTCTGAACCCCTTCATTGCACCCTTTCATTATAATTGTACACTTTGTCTCCTATATATATACCAAGGAGACCTAGTCATAAAATCATCTTATCTTATCTCATATTGTATTCTAAAGTGGATATATTGTAAAAGGAGGTTTCCCCCTTGAAGTGGACTATAATTATTCACTTTTTATCAATTTCAAGGTGTTGGATCATAACATTTGGTATTAGAGCTCAATGATCCTATGGTTTTTCTTCCCCAAGAAAGTCATCTTAGAATTTTCACTAAAAAAAAGTTATGGGATGAATCAAACATGAAAACTTGGATGTTATTTATAAGACATATGGAGATATTTTTGGTAAAAATTTCATCTTTTGGGTCATTATACTTTCAGAGATACGACTTGTGGAAGATATTGTTTTTTACTAGTCCTATTACTAGTCTCAAACATGTGTTCCAGGTAAAATTGTCATATCTTCTTCAAAGAGGATTCAAATTCAGTGAGAATAGTTTCATTTGAAAGAGGAAAGTCTGTTGTATTTTTGGTAAATTTTTCAGAATCAGATATCAAATATTTGGCATGGAGAATTCTATACAATTTTTCTCTCCTGGAAAGACCAAAAATCGACAAGGTTTGGGAAATTTACTCTAACTTTCACTTGGCACGTCTAATTTTGGTTAGACCTAAGGAATTGTAGAGATAACATATCACAGTGATACTGGCTGAAATCACAGCCATAGTAGGGCCAAAATTTCATAAATACACGATAAGGAAGGTCGATCAGGAGAACAGAGTCAAAATTAAGGGTTTGAAAGGTACGCAACTTGCAAATGGCATAACCTTTTATTGGAAGATATTTTTTTGGTGATTAAAAATTTGTGATAATAAGGAGAAAGAAGATTATTACATTTTTATTCTACATGGAACCAAAAAATATGTCAACACTAATTAAACCTCCAGAAGTCTCATCTATAAAGTATGAAGAAAATGATGAGATACATAACAGACTATCCAATTTGGAGGAATAACTTAATGATTTGAATGCTAGGTTAATAAAAAGGGATGAGTTGGATAATAATATGGATGGAAATAAGAATGACCTTAAAGAATAAATAAATAAAATCCATGAAGGAATTTCAAAACTCCAGGTCTTCCATGATCTTTCATGCTCTAGATGAGAGACTCTCTAAAGAAAATATCAGAATGAAAGGAACTCAAGAAAATAAAGGTAGTATTTGGGTTGAATAACATGTCATCAATAAGCCATTTTATAGTTGATTTAACTCTAGTAGTGGAGATAGTTATGGTGGGGCTCCTGAATTCAGATTTCCCTATATTGGATTAAAGAAGCTTGATGGAACAAAGGTCTTTACCTAGGTGAACCAAATAGAGAAATATTTTGAACTACATAATATTATGGATGATCAAAAAATGATTCACATAGAAACCTTGAACTTTGATATAAAACCATATCAATGGTATCAATGGGTAGTTAAAAGGAACCCCCCTCTTTATTATTATACTTAGGTTTTATTTACAAGAGAATTGGAAGCACAATATGGGAAAGTGTAGGAACAAGACTACTTCATTCAATGGACAAGAATCAAGAACTCAAGTGATATTGAAGATTATAATTCATAATTTCGAGTATTGGCCACAAGGGTGGATGACATGAGTGATGAATAACTATTGCAAGCTTATATTGGTGGATTAAAATAGGACATTAAACATGATATTTTATTAAGACTTCTTGAAAATACTATGGAATCTATGCAATCTACTCGTCATATTCAAGCCAAGAAAAAGGATACACACAAGTCTACTGGTGGAGCATACACAAAAACCAGAGATCATTTTGGGGCTCATAATACAATCGTACCTCAATCGACAAGGTTGACACCTCAACAAATGGATGAAAAAAGAGAAAAGGGACTATGTTTAAGCTATGACAACAAGTACAGTAAGGGGCATAAATTTTGTGAGAAGAAATTGTTCTGCATCAACCGTGAAGAGGAAGAATATTGGGAATTGGAACCACCACAAGATACAAACCTAGAATAGACTACTCCAACAATATCTTATAATGCATTTCCCAAAATCGGTGTTACACATCAAAATTACTCACTTCAATGATGACCCATTGTTGTCATTATTAGTGTTGCAAGTGTTGCAAAAATCAGACTTCCATATTGCCTATGTCGTGTCTCTAACGACATCATAAGGAAACTTAAGACACCTTCAAAGACTAGTTTAAGAAGGAGAAAGCATCTCATGAGGAGTACAAAGATTTTGTCATTGAGAAAACCACTTAAAAATGAAGTTTGAATAGGATCACTCACCTACCCACTATCAAGGAGTGCTAGCACTCTCTATCCTCCTTTGGGGGAACATTGTGGCACTCTGTGACCCCTTATGGGGGAGCGCTAGGCTTTTATGAGAGAATTTTGGGCAGCACTCCCCTACCCATTGTCAGGGAGTGCTAGCGCTCCCTACCCTTCTTTAGGGGAGCCTTGCAATGCTCTGTGTACCCTTTTGGGGGACCGCTGGCCTGTTTGAGGGAATCTTTGACCGTTGAGGAAAATCAGGGGAAACTCCCCCTCATCTCTGGAGTTAGTTGAGTTCAAATATGAGGTCAAGGCTGGATCTTAGGGAGGATCCACAACTGATGGAGAAAGATCCTCAACCTATCCCAAGAATCTATAAGGTGGTTGGACCTCTCCAAGACTATATAAGGAGGCCTTCTCATGGTGAAAGGTAAATGGAGAGACAATGAAGGAATTAAACTTATGATCTCATAAGGGATATTTATCAGTGAAAGTTACAGTCATTATGATCATGGAAACTTTGAGAAAGGGTCTGGACAAAGAGAGCTTGGTGAAGCTGTTGCATCTACATCTATGGTGGTAAGCACTTTTCTTTGTTTTCATTAATATATATATGTGCTTGGCCTATTTCCTTTAAATTTGTGTATGTTTCATGAATTTTTTCTTTTTGATAGATCTATTTTGTGAGCTAATCATAATAGGAATAGGAAGTATGTTTTCTCGTTGTTGTTCCTTCAATTGCAGGACCTTCTAAAAGACTTGGAGATCAAGATCATCCTGGATCGAGCAAGGAAAAACGTTATTAAAGGTATATATATCCTTCTCTTATTATTACTTGACCATTTTATACTCATTAGAAGGAATTTCAGTGATGAATGTTAGCACCTTTTTGTCTTTGTCTTAGGGGTCTAGCATCCAAGAGGAAATCCACTTGTCCACAAGGGGATTTTCTTGTAACAAAAATTGGTGACCAAACTGGGGAAGGACTCATTTTTGTCTTTCCTTGGTTTTTACCTGCCCTTTTCCCACCTTTCAGATCACTTTTCCTGGTTTTTCATCATCCATTAACCTTCTCCTACCTTCACTAGCAATTTCACCAATTTTCATACATTCCGGGTGAGTTTTTGCATAGTTTTTGGCTCTTTTTCTGAGTTTCTGGGAGGACCAACGCCCCCATGTAGGCAATAAAATAGCACTAGTTCTCCCCCGAAGTATCTTAGGTAGCATTGAAACACTCTGTGCACCCTTATGGGGGAGCGCTAATCTATATTTTTAGGGTTTTTTCCTCCTTTTGCTGAGTCTTTTGCAACCTGTTTTGCAGAGCTCTTTACCCAGAGTCTGTGGTTGGTTTTTGAAGTTGTTTGGATTGGTTTTTTATGTTTTTTTATGCTTATCAATCCCTCTTTTCTTTATTGGAGCTTTCAACCTTTTTTCAAAAATTGTAATTGCCTTTTCCAACTGCATTTTGTCAGGACAGTTTTGAGTGATTTTCTCTTTCTCCCTATCTTTTATTGGATTCTTCTCTGCATTTTATTTTTGTTCCTTGAATGATTGATTGTTGTAGAATCCTTGATGGTGTTATTTATTGTTAGAACAAGTTTCTACTTATTTTCTTTCATACCTCACTGCCTTGAGTGCATGCTTTGTTTGTAGCACTTTTGCTTTGTTTATTTTGCATCTGCATATGACTCTTTCTCCTGAATGAAAGTAGTGGAGCATTGAAGGTTTTGTATTTACTTTCTGTATACATCATAATCAAACAAAGAAGATAAATGCATTATTTATTTTGGGTAGTGAAACTAGCTTGCATTTGAAGTAGCAGAATTGCATGTTTTTTGGCATTTTGGGACATTGTGCATTTGGAATGACGAATGTTTTCTCCTTCTCGTAGCATAACTTTCATCGAAATGAAAATATTGCATATTTGTATCTTTGCATAGCTTTAGATTCAGTCAAAACACCATATTGTCCACGCAATTTTCCATTTGAGTAACAACGTCCTTAAAAATCAAGCGCTAAACTAAAAATTGATTAGACATTTTTATATTTTCTGGTAGAAAACCTATTTTATATTAGTTGTAGGGATTTGCAATAGGTGTGAAAGATAACTTTCCAAAGATGAAAACAAACATAGGATCTTGTGTTAGGGAGTGGTGAAATCCAATTGCTACATTTTGTCCTGGGAAGCCCTTCTCACACAAGGGTCAAACCTGAGGTCACATTGAGACTAGCAGAGTTACTCACCCTGCTTTGTTGGTATTGGTGTAGAGATTGCATGTATTATGGGGGTCACTTGAAGGTATACCCACATCGATGAGTGGAATAATTTCAACTTGATTTCGAGCTAGATACCCTACCCTTGCGTGTGGATCAAATTGTCGACTATTTCCCCGAACATCATTGTTGTAGCTGGTAACCTTAGTGGCCTATCTCTTTAGGTTCTTTACACAAGGTGATTGTGGAGGGGAAAGTATTCATGGTACTTGGAATTGACATTGGCAAGACTCACTCGGGTTCCTTGTAGGGTATACCCATGATTATGTGTGGGATCTTGCAACAAGGTGTAAGTCTGTTAAGCAGGCTATCAACGTAATGTTTCCACTCGCTCTATCTCAGCCCCTTCTTACTTTCTTCACGCGACGTTGGATTTCATCACCAACTAGTGTGCTCATTGTGATAAGTTTTTGTTTGATTGCTTATTTATTGGATTTTTAGCGTGTGTTGTTTGTTCTCCCTAGAAAAATCTAGGTTTGATCTTTATTTTTATGGCGTCAGTTCCCAGAATGACCAATGAATGAACCCCTTTTCCAGGGGAACCCTTTGTTTTTCCTTCTTACAGAAATGTTGGTCCTCCTTACATCGCTACTTTGAGCCTTCTAGGTCTCACAATTGGGTTACCGATATGGTTTCTTTCCACTACGGTGATCTCGGATGTAGGTGCTTCAGATGTAATCACACCACCCACACATCAACCTCATGTCGACCTTTCTCCTTCTTCGCCCATCGAGTCTCCTTCCATTTCTCCTTCTTCAATTAGTGAAATCTCTAAAGCGAGTATCCAAGTTGATAAGAAGAATAAGAAATGAAAAGAGAAGAAGAAGAGCCAGAAAGGGACCAAGCCTCCAACTACATCAGATGTTGGATCCAAGATACCAGATATTGTTAGTCATGCTGGGAGTGTTGGTGAGATTGACAAGATTAAAACGAAGAATATGAAACCCAAATTCCCTTGCAGTCTTTGTAAGGGTGACCACTTTCTAAGGGATTTCCCTGGTATTCCCAAGGTCTTAGAAATGTATTCTTCCACGTCATTGACCCCTGCTAGACATGTTGGTGATGCCCCGTCAACTACTGACGTTAAGGTTGGTAAGAAGAAGAAAACTGTCAAATTTTCATGTATGTTATGTGATGGTGATCATTATTCTCACCTTTGTCCTCTTATGGATGAGGCTTCTTCTCTTTTAGAAAAGCTTCAACTTCCAATTGGCTATCATAAGATTTCCCCCAACCCATCGTTAGTTGATGGAATGGTCAATCTGGTTCCATCCACAGTCATTCTGGCTAATAAGGTGGTCAATATAGTTTCATCCTCAGTTGAACCACTAACCAAAGTAGCTAATCAAGTTCTATCATCGATCAACCCCACTTTTCATCTGAAAAGTGAAACCCAAGTGACTGATCCAAGCCTATCATTGGTTAGTCACACCCTTCATATGAAGAGTGCCAACATAGTCAATCCCACTCCTCCTCTGACAAGTGCCAAAGTGGTTTCTCTGGTCCCTACATCGATCATTCTGGTTGATCATGTCGTCAATATAGTCACGTCCTTAGTTGAACCAGTTGACAAAGTGGTTGATCCGATCCCATCTTCGATCAATCCCACTCCCCCATTAGAGAGTGCAACCTAAACGATCGATCTGTTTCCACCTATTGACCCCATTCTCCCCTTGAATAATGAAACCCAAGTGGTCGATTTTATGTCATTATCAAAAAATCCTACTCTCCCACTAGAGAGTAAACATGATCTTTCCCATGTTTTTTTTGTTGATATAGAATCTACTGTGTTGGGGGTCATTCCTCCTTCTCCCATGAAACACCCTCCAAGCAATGAGGCCATACTTTTTTATTGGGGTGCGCTAATGGGACCTCATATTCCCTCCCACATTCCTTTCAATATTACAATACAAGTTTGTGGTCGAGACATTCCTCAAAAGTTAATAGACGAAGGTTTGTTCGTTAGTATTTTGTCCTCTCTTGCTTGGAAAGCTTTGGGTTATCCTCATCTTGTGTTGGTTACCCAAACTCTGTTCTCTTTTAACAGAAGAACCATTCACCCTTTAGGGATCCTTCCCTATTTTCCCGTAACTTCGTGAGGGGAAATTGTGTTTATTGATGTTACGGTAGTCCAGGACCCCTTGGATTTCGATTTACTCCTTGGAAAAGATTATGTCTATGCCATGAAAGATATTATGTCCACTCTTTTTCATGTGATATATTTCCTGCATGATGGAAGAATGGAGACTATTCATCAACTTTTGTTTATTGGCCCTGACATGACCATCAACCCAATGAACTCCCTACACGGTTCTTACATGCAATCAGTATCACCCATGCCA
This sequence comes from Picea engelmannii, assembly GCA_009831015.1. Classification (NCBI taxonomy): domain Eukaryota; kingdom Viridiplantae; phylum Streptophyta; class Pinopsida; order Pinales; family Pinaceae; genus Picea; species Picea engelmannii. Next base: position 2,083,838 of record ML778232.1, on the reverse strand, counting down.
CAGGTCAATTATGTGGCATTGTCTCCCAAGACTTCAACTTTCGATGACTTGGATCCAGTCGTTGACATGGTTATTTCTTCGGTAGGGCTATTGGAGCCTGATATCCTTACCCCTATCGAGACTCTTGACATGTGTTTCTTCCAGATAATTCTTCTTCCATCCAGTGAAGATCTCTTGGAAGCCATGACCGAGTTTTGTCCCTTGACATGGTGTCCTTACAGAGCCTTATCCTCTTGGAATCCATGATCAAGAATATTCCATGAGCATATTTTCTCTTCTCTATGGAAAGCTCATTAAAAAGTGACACAGAAGTCACGAGCATAGTTTTCCTCTCTGTGGCGAGCTCGTTAAAAAATGAAACAGAGGTTATGAGCATAGTTTTTCTTCTCTGTCACAAGCTCATTAAAAAATGAAACAAAAATCCGAGGATTCAACCCAGAGTCTTGAGCATAGTTCTTTTCCTATTTCAAGCTCATTAAAAAATGAAACAGTCACCTCTCCCATCAGTTTGAGTCTTTTGCTAGATCTCGTAGATGTCAAGTCAAGTCTTTCGTTAGGTCTCATTTTTGAACCTTCATTTCATCCACCCTGTTATCACTGAAATTTCATCCGCAAATGGTTACAGGAATATAGCATCTTCAAACAACTATGAGTCCACCCATGGACCAAAATTACCAAAAAAGCATTTCCAAAAGGTCCAAAACTATACAACCAGTTATAAAATCAAGATTCTCTATGACTACACAGGGCGTACATGCACATGCACCATCAAGAAACACAGGAAAAGAGCACATGCACATGATGCACGATCGAGGATGCTAAAAGCCGTGCACACCTGAGAACGATGCATTTATGATGATGGTCGGCCTCCCACCCACTTTTGGTTCAGCTTCCAAGTTGATTTGACATCCAAATCTCGGTTGGATCTGGCTGGGTGGTTGGTCAAAGACCTAAAGGTTCCCTAAACAACCCCTTTTCACACTAAAATCTGGTTGCACAATACCTCAAAGTCGTGCTACAAAACAAGGCCATGGGTACACTACATTTTCAAGGAATTCATTTGCAAGGTTATGCTACTGATATTCTCTTGGGGAAACCTCTTTTCTTATCAAGAGCATACTAGCACCATTCCATTAGGGAAATCCACATCACCTTTTGTGTGGGTTATCTTGGGATTCTTTCGCCATTTCTTTCAAGTTTCCAAGTTGTAAGAAGAGCTCAATCTTGGGGGTCCAAGAGCCCTCCCTTGGAGGAACAAGGGACCCAAAGTCCCCTTTCTCTTTGGTGTTTTCTTTTCACTAATACAATCATTTCCATTGGTGACATGAGTCTTGTTTGTTTCTTGTTCTTATGTCTTTATGCACAATAGTTTAGTTGTTTTCTCCTTTCCTAGTTTAATTCTTAGCTTAACCCTTTATGTTTATTCTTCTAACCCTTTCCTTCACTGTTTTCTTGCTTAGCTAACCCAACTAAGCTTGTAAGCACCTATGTTTTTCTCATTTAGGTGACAAAAGAGGCGAAACAGATTGGCGACTCCACTGGGGAAAGGTATCAATTTCCTACACCATTTGGGTTATTTTAGCTCTTCTTTTTACTTAATTAACCTGCAGGTACCATAACCGGTTGAAGCCTACCTGCAAAATATCAAATTTAAAGCTGAGTTTAGAGAATTACATCCGGGATTTTCTTCAAGGCCGTGTGACATTTGTGCATGGGTTTATTGGCCCACAGTCGTGCATCATGCACACGTGCGCCAAAATCACAGCATTACTTCACGCCTTTTGCGCACCTGCGCTCAATTTTTTTTTTTAGTTTGAGTATTGGTGCTTAGAGTGCCTCTGTCTAGTCTGAAACTCATGCACCTGCGCAAAAAATCACACATTGTAAGTTTTTTATGATCTGTTGAAGGTCCATAGCCTTCTTAAAGGTGATTCCATGTATGTTTTAATCTGCACCACACTTGCATTCCCTCTCATATAAAGGGATTAGTCAAAACACATAGGTACTTAGGGGTTAAAAATCATTATTTTTCCTGTTTTTTCTTTTTATTTAGCCACATGGATGGCTTGCTTTGACCAAAAATTGGAATCATTCTACATCACACATAAAACTTGCATTGAGACTAGAAATTGGATATCAAATGTTGAGTATTATCTTCTCTCGTGCTCCAAAGCGATCTTGAGAATCAGACAAAGGTTGAAAGACAATTTCATCTCCCTTAAAAAGATAAAATCTTTAGGAGAGGACAATAGCCCCCTCGGGAATCCTCTTAGTTTATTTTTCATACACATCTCAAGATTGTAACAAACCCATACATGCCCACATGATCACAATCTAGGATAGTTTCAAATATTTCTTAGATTAAATCACATTAGGGAGTTAAAGGAATAGTAAGGGACCCACATGTCCACATGCTAGCTTCCTAGGGACTTTTGAATTCCACAAGGTTGTACCAATGAAATTTAGTTAAATAGGTAATCAAAGACTTGTAAGGACCAAGCGAAGTCCACATGCAGCAAGGGGACACCTAATTCATTAAAAAATTGGCACACTTTCACTCATTCACACACAAAAGTCACTTCTCACTCACATAGTCATCTTCTCGAAACGTGGAGGTTGAAGTAAGTTTCCTCCAAAGAGATCCCAAAACACCCCACTCTTTTCTTGACCAAACTATCCACTCTCACTTAATTTCAACGAGATTGTCTCACACCCCCAATCTCTCAAATAACCACATCTATTTTTTTTTCTAAAAACTCACTAAGTTTTCCTCCATAGGAGGTGCCGAAAGAAATATTTTATTCTATGTAGAATTTCAGGGATAGGCATCCAAATAACTCCCCGTTATCTAGTTCTCACATTTTCAAAACAATAGAAGTTGTCAAAAAGGAAACTTTAAATCCTCCAAGTCAAGTGTTCCTAACACCATAAGGCAGAAAGATGTCCATGAAGGGTTGAAGGCTGAGTTCTAGTTGTTCTATGCATCCCCCCTTGAGGCACCCACCTGTTGGACAAGATCCATCCCGTGACCCATTTCTTAGGCTGAAAATCTAAATGTCACACTTTGAGCGAGGTACCTAGTGACCAAATTTTAGGACATCTACCTAGGTGGCAATTGTGGGCTGCAATTGCACCTTGATCGGATTTTGTGTGGCTATTGGGAAATATCACTAGCTCTTTCAGGATATGCCCCCTCTACCCCTCATTATAACTAATTTCTTCATCCTTCACTAGTTTCTCTTCCAGTGGCTCCAAACCCCACTGTCAAGTACTATTGGAAGGTCCAGTTCTATTTTGAGAGGAAGGACATTACATCTTTTAGGACACGAGCATTTGTTTTCTTTGTTCCCCCATGCGGACAAAATCTACCTATCCACATATATGCTTCTTTATCAAAACACTTTATGTATGATGCACTTCTGATTACATTTTATTTCGATATATATCGTGTAAAGTTCAAAAATTGCAGCAAAGGCTCTTGTTTATTTATTACTCTCACCACCATTTGCACACATTCACTCAGCTAGTCGGACATCATAGGGGACCCACAGAACCCCCGTCATTTCATATGCTTATTAAACCTCGTTCCTCTTCTATGGGGAGTTCCTAGTCTTGCCAACTCATCAACTCCACCTTCTCACACTCCTATGAGTGCCACTGTCTTAGGATCATCTTTTCTTGGTTCCACCTTACTTGGGTCCAATTCCCAAGGTCCACCTTCCACTCGCTCTCCTTTACATGGAAGCGGGGGGGCAACTTCCTCTCAAGGGGGAAGTACAAAACCACCTAGCCCCCTCCAAGGGTCAGGTACTCAGAACACTCACACTATGGTCAGAACTAATCCTACGCCACCCCCCCCATATGCCATATTTAGCCTCCCTCAACATACCGGATCTGACTAAACTGACCAATGATCCCATATTGCACAACCTCGCATGGCCTGCAATGCCTACCAAACTCCCTTCAGACATCCCCAAGTTTGAAGCAAAATCAGGAGATGATCCTGCCAACCATATCATGACATTTCACCTATGGTGTTCCTCAAACAACATCATGGACAATTCCATCCGATTAAGGTTATTTCAACATACACTCACTGACCCATATGCCAAATGGTATGTCAAAGAAAAATCTGGGTCCCACGCGACTTTTGAATCCTTGGCCAAATCATTTTTTACCTTCTTTCAATTACCCATTCATCATGACAATGGCCTTGAACTACTCTAAGATTCCAAACAAACCGCATCTACACATATTGTTGACCACATCCACGAATGGCATCGGTAACATAGCCTCTACAAAGCTGACGCTACCCCCCAACAGTGTCTCAGTTGGTTCCTCAAATCACTTGTTTCCCTCCTTACCAAAGATGTGGCCGCCACCTTCCCCCAGATAGAAGAAGAATCCATTAGCAAGACCCAATAGTTCGAACTCATCTACGCCTAGTCCGAATACCTCTACATAGTACTGCCAGATGCCCCAAAACCCATACCATTTGGCCAAGACAAACCTGGGATGTATCACTCAGCAGACGAATTGATTGGTAACACTACACACCACAACCCACCACCTCCACAACCACCCATGTATGGTTCACCTCAATATCCATCGGCATATGGAGAAATCCCTTATTATCCTCCTCCACATTATCAGCAACCATACCCTGTTGCCCTAACTTCACCCATAAGTGGACCCCCACCATCACCCCTAAACCACCCACCTATCCAACCAAGTGTCGGTACTTCCTCTACCCCAACCTATACCCTAAGCACTAGTGAAAGTGCCACGCCCTCCTATGTACCTTATGGAGCATTGCCTCAACATAATCCGTACTTTCCATTTTCTAGCCCCCCACAGCCTATGTCTCCACCACAAGGAACACCACACATTGGGGTTAATTTTGTTCAACCCTCTCCCATTCGGCAATATCAAAATTTTGAACAGTTGAACATGACAAATCCACCCCATCAATCGAACAATACCAAAAAGAAAGGAAAAAATCAGAACAATAATATTTCGGGACCAGGAGGAAACTAGAACCAACCCCAGCAGAACCAGTCTGTCGGGGGCAACCAAAACCAGGGGAACCAAAAAACTCAAGGGGGAAATAACAAAAAATGTCAGGTAAGGAACAAAAACAATGTTAGGACCACCTTCCCTTGTGCCCTTTGCGGTGAGTTTGGTCACTATACTCACCATTGCCCCCAAATCGCTGACTTTAAATAGATGAAATATTTTGTGAATGGACCACGTCCCTCAACACTGCCTGCACCTCAGTAGGCCCCACAATTGTATGTACAACAACCACCCCCAGCTGTACTACAAAACCCCATCCCACTCCAAGGGGTCATAAATACCCAACCTGAGATGCAACCTACCCCACCATAGTTGGGACAATATCCCAATACGGGCACCTCTGTCGATCACACTATCCTCCTTACCAGTGAGGAAGAAGTTCTTTTGCAAACTCATAGTCGTCAGTATAGAACACCCCCTGAATCCACTCCCACTGCCTTGGAAGCAATTCCATTCACAACAGGACCCCCTCTCATAATTCCTCTCCCTAATACTGAAACTTCCCTTCATATTCCTCGCATCCCATTCTGCAAGAATGTCTATAATCCTCAAGCTAGGGAAGCTCATAATTATAGTTTGGTCGATGATTTGGCACAATCCCTAGCTGCCATGTTAGTCTTAGAGGTCCTTCAAACTTGTCCCACACAATGGAAGTCCTTACTTTCCACCCTAGGAGAAATCGACCCGACCGATACCCGACTCATCACATTTGACCTCGACAGCGGAGAACCTCGCCTCCCTACTCTTATCACTTTTCAAATCCCTGTAAAAATTTGGAACATTACAATTCATCGATTCATCATTGATGAAGGCGCATCCACATGTATCATGTCCAAATATGTATGGCAGAAACTTGGTTCCCTCAAACTCATATCATCTGCCATTACCTTAAGAGCTTATGATGGCAGACCCTCATCCCCCGAAGGGCTCTTCCAAAATGTCCCCATTGAGCTCGAGGGAAAAACTGTTTTGATTGACATTGAGGTTATCGACACCCTGCTCAACTACAATATCTTGTTCGATCATAGTTACATGTATGCTATGAAGGTCATCACCTCTTTTGTATTCTGAACCATGATGTTTCCCCATAATGGAAAGATTGTTACCATCGATCAAGTATCACATTACGAGCCTAACCCTTCATCCAACATCGATAACATCCTCCCTTTTATCCACACTAATCCCGATGCGTATCCACTCATTGAGATTGGCCCCATAATATTCAAAGACCCATCCTTGCTAGGGACCTACCATGGAGCACCACCACTCCTCCATCCTTCTACACAAGTATGTGTCATATCCTCTAATGGAATGACAACTAAAACTAACCTACCTTCCACTAAGGCCTCTTTCATCCCTGACGTCCCACTAGTCGCAGAACTTCTCCCTCAAGAATCCCCTGGAACTATTTTAGCTCAACCTATCCCTGATCTTCCCCAGGGCCAGATACCGGTTTGGGAAATAGTCCCCCAAGCCCTTACCCAAATCCATTTCGTTTACCCCCCACCAAGTGTACAATCTTTCCAGGTCACTGCAATGCTTACCCTTCCTAATATGGTGCTGGCAATCCCAGTTTTGTATTTACATCCACCTGAGAGCATTCCTCAACCATCCCTCCCTCCCCAAACAGAAGGAATCCTGATGCAGATTCCCATACTCACTCCCACCATACCCCCTACACCCCCACTCACTAACCCCCCTACTACAGATGGGGGCAGGCGAAGGAAGAAGGAATCCACAACTCCACTTCCCCCCCGTGTCCAACCTCCTTGCACACTATGCAAGAAATATGGACACCCCACCAACAAATGGCCATCTCTCCCTGAATTACATAATCTCATCCAACTCCCTCGAGCACCCCCACTACTCGTCACTTCCTCTAGTATTGTCGCTATCTCACAAAACAGAAGTAACAAAGGACTGTGAACCAAATTCGCATGTGCCATATGATCAAAATATGGCCATTACCCACACCATTGTCCAATGCTACCTCAATTTTGATAGACACTAACAGTTGTACGACAAATATTTTAGCAAACACCCACCTCAACTCCTATCACCGACATCCATTATGTCACAACCTTAGTCAACGAATGCATGTGATGCCCTTTCTCTCTATGCAAATCACTTGACCATTTCACATATCAATGTCCTATAATCATTGAATACAGGTGTCATCAATAGGACCCTATTCAAAATCATACCCCCCCTACTCCAACAGACCTAATAAATACCCTTACCCCATCAATTGAAATGGTTCATATCTTTCCACCAGAACCTGAGGCACTCCCTTCTCCCCCTTAGTTCCTAGATGATTTATATGAGGAGTTACCCCCAAATCCCCCAAATTCTCCAATTCAGTTCCCCACGAATATTCTACGGACGACTACCATTTTTAACCCACAATATCTGGATATTTGGTTTATGTCAAGCGAACCATCTCAATCCCCCTCCATCAATCTCCCTATGTATTTATCAGAAGGAGATAACGCCATCGTGACAGTCACCGAGATCACTCCTCTTGATCCCCTATATTCACGCTGGTTTCATTGTGACGAAGATATCCTCGAGGAATTAACTACCCTCGATTACCCATGGGATGCGCTCCACCGCAGAGCACTCTTTCTCTCACAAGAAGCCTTCACGCCTACTAACCAACACCCCATATACGCAGTCGAAACCAAAGATTTCTACCATTAGGGAATATATATTGGTTCAATAACCCTATCCCTACCCCTAACTCTTTTGAAGAAGGCAATATGGCTAATATATCCCCAACCATCAAAATAGATATTTCCATCAAATCTGGAATCCTAGAGGAAATCACCATTGGCGCTGCATGTTCTCTAGAAGAAATCACCACCTACAAAGCTCTCTTCCAGGAATACTGGGACATTTTCACCTGGTCATACACAGAGATGCCTGGCCTTGATCCCTCTATTGTCGAACATCACATAGACACCTAGCCCGATATCACACTCGTTCGCCAAAAACAATGACCGTTACACCCATCCAAAGCCGCAGCCATCAAATCCGTGATTGACAAACTAAGCACTGCAAGGTTCATTTACTCCATAGCCTATGCGTCATGGGTCTCCAACCCTGTCCCTGTTAACAAAAAACAGAGCACTATCTGTGTCTGTACGGACTTCCATGACCTCAATCACGCTTGTCCCAAAGACAACTTCCCAACACCCTTCATCGACCAAATAATCAATGATTGTGCAGGTCACGAGGCTTTGTTCTTCATGGATGGTTTCTCTGGTTACAACCAAATCCAAATTCACCCCGTCGATCAGTACAAAACTACATTCACAACCCCTTGGGGCACCTTTGTGTATCATGTCATGCCATTTGGGCTCAATAATGTCGGTGCCACTTTCCAATAGACCATGACATATGTGTTTTATGATCTGGCCCATATCATCCTCACATACTTAGACGAACTCACCACCCATTCTAAGAAACGCACTCAGCATCTCGATGATTTAGAAACAATCTTCCACAGGTGTCATCAATACAATATCTGCTTGAATCCCCTCAAATGTGTATTCTGCGTCACTTTTGGGCACCTTCTTGGGTTCATAGTTTCCCAAAGTGGCATTACTGTGGACCCCCTCAAAGTCCAAGCCATCAAAAAAATTTCACCACCACGAAATTTACACCAACTACAGAGATTTCAAGGCAAAGCCAACTTTTTATGATGCTTTTTCCCAGATTACGCTACTCGCGTCCATGGATTCCTTCACTTACTTCGTCACAACATCCCATTCCAATGGGATAAACATACCCAAAATTCTTTTGATGATCTCAAAGTGTCTCTTTTGAACGCCCCGTTGATTAGTCCACCTGATTATAACTGCGATTATCTCCTCTATATATCCGCTTTAGTCGTTTCAGTAGTAGGAGTGCTCGTCCAAATAGGGGATGACACCCATGATCATGCAATTTACTACATTAGTAAAAACCTTTCAGGAACACCCTTGAAGTACAATCACAAAGAAAAGATATCCCTCACAGTTGTCCTCGCAGTCCAAAAACTACGCCATTACATACTGCTTTGAACTACCAAAGTTATCACAGATTCCAACTCCATGCAATACTTTCTCAGGCATTGACAAATTAACGGTAAATTTGTTCGATGGATCGTCATGCTTCAAGAATACGATCTCAAATTTTCAACACCCAAGAGAACGAAAGCTCTCATCCTCGCTGAACTTATCACAACTTTTCCCTCTGACACTACCAGTCCACCAGTCAATACCAACCTCCCCGATGAACATTTTTTTCTTATCCCTTTAGATGACCCTTGGTACGACGATCTTCTTGTCTATCTGCGAACACAAAAATTCGAAAATTGCCTCTCCAGAGATGATCGTCGACGTATTTGTCACCAGGCACCCCACTATATCCTCATCAGAGACATCTTATATCAGCGAGGAGTTGACACCATACTCCATCACTACTTAACCATTGATGAGGCCGACAGTGTCTTGAACGATTGCCATAACGACGCTTGTGGAGGCCATCTCTCAGGGTTGTCCACCACTTAGAAATTCATCCGTACAGGTTACTTTTGGCCTACATTATTTCACAACTGCATCCATGCCGTGAAACAATGTGATAAATTCCATCTTTACTTTAACAAAGCACGCGCACCACCTTCTCTTCTACACCTAGTCATCACCGTTGGTCCCTTTTGTAAATGGGGCATCAACTTCATGACTTGCAACCCTACATCCAGCAACAAACACAAATAAATAATCATTGTGGTTGATTACTTTACCAAGTGGGTTGAAGCCATGCCTACCTTCAACAACACCGCTAACACAACAACGCATTTTTTCTTTAACCACGTCATATCCCGCTTTGGCGTACCACTCCAACTAGTCTCTAATCATGGGAAACACTTCGAGAATGAGATTTTCATGGAAATATCATCCCGGTTAGGCTTCTCCCATGAGTTTTCCTCACCATACTATACTCAGTCCAATGGCCAGGTCGAGGCAGTTAACAAGGTCTTGAATACCATGTTACAATGCATGATTAACAAACATAAAACCAATTGTCATCATATGTTATTTTCCACACTCTGGGATTATCGCACAACAGTCAAAACTACCACTGATTTCACACCTTTTCATTTAGTCCACGGGGTTGAGGCCACTCTTCCCATCGAGTGCAAAATTCCCACCTTATGCACCACTATTGAGATATTACCTGACACAACCCCAATAGAGCAGCATTTGATGAACTTATAATCCTTGGATGAAGATCGTCGATCCTCATTACAGAACAATGAAGCAGCCAAAAAATGATCAAAGGCCACCTTTGATCGCCATGTCAACATTCGCTCATTTAATGAAGGAGACCTTGTCCTCGCTTACAATATTGCTCACGATACCCTTGGCCATGGAAAATTCGAGTCCCTGTGGCATGGACTATACATTATCCAACTTTTCCTCACAAAATTTGCATACATCCTGGCCTCCCCCAAAGGCCATCCTCTTAAGGAACCTGTCAACGGGTTGTACTTAAAGAAATTTTATGCCTGAGCATAGCTCTACTACACTAGGCTCTTTTTTTTTATGTCTTTTGTAGAGTTTTTAGTCTTCTTTTATCCATACCTTCCATCTAATCTATCACTCATGTTATTGACATATGCCACCTCCATCGGCCTACCACATCGGGTACATCGACGGAACTATCCGCTAGACACAGAATCTCGCTTCGGCTACTTGGGCCCTCTATTCACCTTCACATGATCTGCTCCACACCAACGGCATATGTTTAGGATCAGCCACCAACAATCAAGTAGAGTACACCTTCATCATTTGTCTCCTTGTTGAGGCCAATCATTGCCATATTCATCACCTTCACGTCTTATTAGATTCCCAACTTGTCGTCCTCCATGTCAACAATGTATACCACGTTTCATGATCCCTGCCTCTTTCAAAAATACCTATAGGTTAGAATTTTATCTCGACATTTTGATTCCATTACATTTACACATATCCCAAGACAATTCAATCAAATAGCACATAGCATGGATAACATTATACTATATTGGCATATATCGCATCAAGACATCTTCACATACACATAAAGCATGAGAGATCTGTCAGAGCATATAGATTAGACATCATCCACTACATCAAAAACTAGAATCATCAACAACAAACACATCACACATGTACACAAAGATCCAAAAATGTATATCCATATATATATATTGGTCCACATGTCATAAAGTGTTTACAAAAATAGTACATCGCCCGTAGGTAGGTGAATCACCTCATCCCTACCAAATACAAAACTGGATGTCACAACTATACAAAATGGGCTCACCAACCTATATATCAAATACAAAACTACATATATAAGAATCCCTCAGGGTGCCTCTAGTGCTCCGGCACCAGGTCCCCCAGGTCTTGGAGGAAACCGTCTAGTCGTCACAACTCCGACTACAGCTGCTCTGCGAATCAAGGTCCATGACTCTGCCAACAGCCCAATAAACTGCTCTAGGATCCCCTCATCCTGGATCCACACCCACATCCTCTCGGGCACTCCCTATAGAACCACCTCTAGTCAGCGATGGAGATCCTAAAACTCTCCCCTAGCCTCGGTCGAAGGAGCATGTGATGGCCCTACCCCAGGGTCATCATAATGGTGCCTCTGAGCTTCCCTATCACCATCACTAGGCCTCGCCCCAAAATCCTCTCGACGTCACCTCTCTCCTGCTCGTAACTCTCCCTGTGGTGGTCTCACAGGTCCCTAGCGGGCTGGCGCTCGAATTAGCTCAACCTCTCGTCGCGTCCCACATATACACAAACAAACACATGATAGAATCATCATCCATACAAATATCAACCATATGCTATACTATCTAAAAACAAAACCAATCAACAAAACCAGTAAACAACACATCATACCTTGACAATCGAATACCTCTCCCAGAGGTAATATCATCTCAGGATCATCACGAAAATCTATCCCACTGAATGGAAACTACAATATGATTTGTGGCATCTGACACCACACCTGTGCAGCCTCAGCTATGAAGTAGTGTTCACCCTCCCCACCCCCATGAATAAACAAAATCATTGACCACCACCGCAGTCGTGGCTCTCATGCCCCTCGCGGGTCTAACAACACTCTTGCGTGAAACATCGGCACCCTCTCTAGAAACCAATACACTAGGATCGATCCAAAGGAAAAATCCTCTGAATCGGCCACTCGACACCTAGTGAGTTGTCCCACCATCTTGGCATGCAACATCAAGCCCTAGGAGAAATGCTCACCCCCTAGTGCCCACTACATGATCCTTAGCTGGCCACCACTGATACGTTGAGTCATGAGCGACCCATACACTCTCACAACCATCGCTTCCATGCAATGATGTACCAGGGCATCCATTTCCCCAATCCTCACCACTGACCCAAACATAAAATCCTCTCCCAAACAATATGTCCTGGCAAGGGTAGCCAACTGCCCCTCTCCAACTACCACCGACTCAGTCGGTAGTAGGGTTCCTCAAAAAGGGAGCCTAATTAGAAAATAGACATCCTCCTCAGCAGATAATGTCAAGTTCTCTTCACGCATAATAAAACACTGCAACTCTGAACTCCACATCGAGATCAAGAATTACAGTAGATACTCCTTTTCCCTCAACAGTGGGCTCTCAAAAAACTTCAGCAGCCTACAGGTCGCTAAAGCACCATGAACCGTCGACTCCTTATCCCTCATGACCTCCCTCAGTCGGGCCCAGTCCCTCTCTCTCCAATGGATCAGAATCATCCCCAATGATCACCTACATCCACATATACAGTACTCGATCAGCCATCACAAATACACCAAAATCTCAAAAAAAAAAAAAGGAGATAAGTTTTCTCACCCTCAGCTTTGCCTGAAAATAACAATTGTCTTCCCCATAAGCGCACACACATGCACACCTGTTTACCCCAAAGGCGCGCATGTATGCGTGCCTGCTAATCTCACGGGAACACATTCGGTGTGCACCTATTCACTACACAGTTGTGCACTCTTGTGCAACTGTCAGCAACACAGTCACGCACATATGCGTGGTTGTGTTTAAGACAGGCGTGCACCCCATGCGTGCCTATTTTCCCAAATAGCACACCCCCCTGCGTAGATGTGCCCATTACAATCATACATTTGTGCGCAGGTCACCATCAATCACCTGCGCACTTGGGGGGCCACAACCCTCAACATTCACTGTACGACCATCCGTACGATCCTACCCAAAAACATTGACACCTAACTACTGTACAGGAGGATGAGACCACTAACCCAAATCTAGCACCTCTTGGATCAGCTTCCTCACACTCCTAGAATCTTTGAATTTTCTCTGCAATCTCCTCTCTCACAACTATCGTAGCAAGTACAAATGAGGTGGCAATCTGGGCCCCACAGCTATATATAGTCCATTTTTTCACTTCCAGACTCAATTCTAGGAGCTCCGAGTGTCCATTTTTCAATCTGTCTTCAGCCACGGGATCCGCACCCCGTCATCTACACCAAGATAGTCCCAGGGCCATTTTTCATCCTTATCCCCCAAGGAGCCATTTTTCCATACCCTGTTCCGGTACGCATGCTCATGTTCAAAATTATCAAATAAACAGTTATATGTTTGATTATATTCAGATATTATTCACATCGGGTATTTGGTTGTCATGTGTGCAGGTACTTGGTCATCACACACCAACGTGACCCCTTCAGGTATTTAATCAACACTGGCATGTAATCATTCCCTTTGAATCTCAATTGCATCCCCAATCACACCCTCTGAACTTTGCCTTTAGGGTCCTTATATCCGGCTCTGCAGTACCTTCACCTCCACTGCATTTTGGGCACTGTCACCCGGTAGCACTCTCCCCCACATGAGTTGTCCCATTCATAGCCCCCCTTGGCACTTTGACACTCATGATGTTTTCAACCTTTAGGGATGGGAGTCCCGATAGTCTTACATCATGTCATGAATCAACCACATACTCCTTCTGCTCATTTTGATATACTACCCAACAGACTCCCAGGGCACTTACTCACGATTTTGTTTTGACTGCACTCCCACAACATCATTTTCCATCCATTTCATCCACCGTCAGTTTGCCCATCTTCAGATTACCCTCCATCTATTTCCCTACTACAGAAACCCGCCTATGGGGCCCCAACCCCCCACTTATTTTTTAACCAACTTGTGCCATCCTCAGGCTAAGCCATCTCACACTGGGGCAACCATTTCTGTATCTTCATTATTATCCCCACTGATTTCTTAATTCTTTTTGTAATTAAGCCATTGTCTCCAACATTTTACATAGATTTTTGTCGTCACCTTTGACAACCTTCTTCCTTTTTGTAAAACGCAACCCATGTCGCCCTTGGTTGGGGAATTCCTTATCACCTACCCTTGTTGACATCATCCATAAACTCTGAATATCCCACATGCCACCTACCTCTGCTTTTTGGGTTTGTCCACTTTGTCCCACCTCTGGCACAACGTATCCCATGTCTCGTTGTCCCCCTAACACCTGACCTAGTTGAACAGTTGCAACCAATTATACTTCGCATATATTCCCAACCAAGGGAAGTCTTGAGTCTCCACACATATTGACTTCGTTCATGTACCTCCTCAGTTCATGACCTCACCTAGTGGAATTCACAAAACCCTTTGCTTCTTGGAGTCATGTCTCCCTTTTTCTCGACATCAACACAGTTTCTAGAAGGGAAACATTATCTTGACTCTCATTAACTTTACAATGAAAAGTCTTAGATGACACAAGGAGAACCATCATTGCTCTCTGTTGTCATTGACCCCCATAACATTCAACTTCAACACTGTCTCATGCTATAGTGGGTCTTACTTTGCGACTATTGCAGTTGCTTTTTATATTTGCCGAAGACCTCTGAACTTTGTTGGGCTATCAATGCCCACAAAATCCATGATACTTCTTACGAGTGTCATTGCCTACTGTTCAAAGTATGTTCCTCATCAAAATTTTCCTCTGCTTTTATGAAAACCACCCCCGAGGGCACTACAGTTGTCTACATCAACACACAATTTTAGTTACTGTACAACACCTTTTTTTGAGTTACATGACATGAGCATGGGGCATGCCCACCTCGTTTGTACACAATTTATTTTCCACACCTTCCAAAAGGTTGGGTCCTACAGGTTCCCTTCTCCCTCCAATGGGTCACTCTTGATACTCTCACTATCATTCTTTCTTACAATGGTACTCTTAGTAGAATAAACATTGATGAATTTTGGCTATACGTATGCTCCTAACCTCATCTATCAGGGAGAATCTATTATCACTGAAATTTCCCCCGCAAATGGTTACAAGAATCCAGCATCTTCCCACCCATGGACCAAAATTACCTAAAAAGCATTTTCAAAAAGTCCAAAACTATACAACTAGTTATAAAATCAAGATGTACTTTGACTACACAGGGCGTGCATGCACATGCGCCATCAAGAAACACAAGAAAAGCGCACATGTGCACAATGTGTGACTGTGGATGCTAAAAGCCACGCACACCTGAGAACAACGCATTTATGATAATGGTCGGCCTCCCACCCACTTCTGGTTAAGCTTCCAAGTTGATTTGAAATCCAAATCTCAGCTAGGTGGCTGGTCAAAGACCTAAAGGTGCCCTAAACAACCCCTTTTCACACTAAAAGATGGTTGCACAATACCTCAAAGTGGTGTTACAAAACAAGGCCATGGGTGAACTACATTTTCAAGGAATTCATTTGCAAGATTATGCTGCTTCTATTCTCTTGGGAAAACATCTTTTCTTATCAAGAGCATACTAGCACCATTCCATTTGGGCAATCCACATCACCTTTTGAGTGGGTTAGCTTGGGATTCTTTCACCATTTCTTTCAAGTTTCCAAGTTGTAATAAGAGCTCAATCTCGGGGGTCCAAGAGCCCTCCCTTGGAGGAAGAAGGGACCCAAAGTCCCCTTTCTCTTTGGTGTTTTCTTTTCACTAATACAATCCTTTCCATTGGTAACATGAATCTTGTTTGTTTCTTGTTCTTATGTCCTTATGCACAATAGTTTAGTTGTTTTTTCCTTTCCTAGTTTAATTCTTAGCTTAACCTTTTATGTTTATTCTTCTAACCATTTCCTTCACTGCAATCTTGCTTAGCTAACCCAAATTATCTTGTAAGCACCTATGTTTTTCTCATTTAGGTGACAAAAGAGGCACAACACACCCTTATCCTTTTTCTCCATCTAGTATAGAAATTGGTGACAACCTCAAAGTCGGTGAATGAATTGAAACTTGGGGGGCATGTCTCCAACCTTTGACGATCATTCTAGAGTTAAGCCACTAGCTTTCAAGATGGCGGCAGAGTACCGAGATTAGTCTTTTTTCTTTCTTGCGCTCATAAAAACATGAGAATGTAATCGAGCAACCTTTTATCTCTTTTTTGGGCTCGCATGGATATACGAAAAAGGAACCCCCTGGAGTCTTCTTTAAGTTCTTTACAAACTCTCTAAACATGAAAAGATTGTTGAGTGATATTACTTCCTTTGCCACTCACTAAAAGGTTTGAAAGGACGTCTTTCGAGTGATAATTTATCTCTTTTTCTGCCTTGTGAGACTAAAATTACGAAAAATGACAACCTTGGAGTCATCTTTAAGTTCTTTTCAGACTCTCTAAACATGAAAAATCATTGATTTTACCTTCTCTGTACTCATTAAAAAAATTCATACATTGAAGGGCCCATATGGGACTTACCGAAGGTGAGTTATATCGAGAATGTGTTACCTTCCTCAAGCTCGTTAAATCAAAAAGAGGTACTCGTCTATCTAGATGGGGGGGGAAATTGAAAGAAGCAAGTCAATCAGTTTTTGAGAACATTACAAGTAAATCTTATAGTTGCCCTTGAACACGACACTTTGTCTTTGCACACATTTTAATCCACTAAACATCTGCACTAAACCAATCCTCTGATTTTTCTTACTCCTTTAGGTCACCCGACGAAATTCACTGTATCCATTGCATCATCATGTTTTGGTCCATGTCATGTTTCTTATGTTGTGCCTCAATGTTCAAGGGAATTATCTTCCTCAAGATACAACCATCACAAATTTTTGTTTCGATACCCATGTCAGTCCATGTTCATTTGATCCACCAATTGTTGTAGGAAAATCTGCCTGTGGACAAGTAGATCGACCTCTAGAGCTTGACCTTAACCCTAGATAGAAAAATGCTTATCATGGACACTAAATTTCTTTCAAATATATCTAAACTAACACATGAGAAGGAAGGATGATAGAAGTACCTGTTATCGACGTTTGTCCCTGCACGCTCCGAGTTGCGCTCCAATCTTTTGCTTCTCACTGAGTCCTGCGGGAAAAACAAGATACGACCACTTCCTACTCTATTTCTATTAGCTTGAAAACAGATCTATCACTAAATGATAAGTTCATGTAACATTAGACACAAACTAGAAAGAAACATGCCAAGTGTGTCATATTAATGAGAATAATGATAGTAGTACTTACAATCGTAGATGCGAATGCGACAGCTTCGTCAAGTCCTCTTCGTCTAACCCTTGCCTGAAAGATCCAAGACCTGGATAACAACAACTTCACTGATCACTCTCCTTTGGCTGACTGTAAGTTTCCTCCAAGATCATAAGTTTCACATATTCAATTCCTCCCCTTTCCACCATCATAGAGCATGTTTATATAGGTTGGGAAGGGTCTAACCTCTTGAGTTATGTTTAGAACCAGTTGGGAACCTTCTCCATAGATCAGGGATCTGTTGATGAGAACAAGAATTCGAGCACAACTGCCTCCTAATCTCGAATGTTCCTCCCCTTATTCTTCTCAACGGGCTAGCAACTGACCCAGAATAGGGAGCGCTCCTTCAGAAGGGGTCTCAGAGCGTTGTATCGCTCCTTGGAAAGCCTGGGGAAGTGCCAACGCTCTTAAGGTGAGCAGCGCTCCTCCAAAAGGGTCTAGGGAGAGTTATAACACTCCTTGAAGCATGATAGGGGAGCGCCAGCGCTCCTGCAGCTGAATTAGAGGAGCATTCCCTCTCCAAACCTCCATTTCAGGGCTCCTTTCAGGTGTCAAGATTCATTTGATCCCATTAAACCAATTCTCTTCCTTCAAATCAGTCATGTGATGTGTCATAAGTGCTTCCTTAGTGTCGTTATCATGGCATCATGTCTGAATGTTGTTTGCGACACTGGTAATCAACTTGCGACACTTTCGAAAGTTGTAGGGAAGATGCGACACTTACGACAGTTGATAGGGACAATGCGACACTTATCCATCTGAACAATTTTGACGTGTAACAGAATGCCCCCCAAAGTATGAAGTCAGAAGATGTGAACTGATGACTAAAATGCTTTGCAGATGTTCAAGCAAGGGTATAGACTCGGAGAACCTGACGAAAGCTGCACACAAACATCCAACAAATATCATGACATGTTTCAAAACCCAAGGCAGGCATACCCATGCTTGGATGATCAAGATTTGAGATACGGCCGCCATTGTATACACTGCGGATCCATAACTGTATTGATAAAAAGGTATAGCCACCGAAGATACAATGTGGATCTATACTTTGATGACTCAGACTGATCGTAGCCACGAATAATACACAGTGGATCTACGAGGTGACAAGACATAGCCACGACCAATACAAAGTGGATCTATGTAACAATGTATGTGTTCTTAGTCCAGAACTCCTTCGCAACCTGGGTGAAACATGTATCAAAGTGACTTACTCAACCCAGGGTCTTCTTACCAATCCCGATATGGCACGAATCTAACCATGTGAATATATGTCTTGGTGTCGAACATGGCAGAAACCACTTGATTACCGGTCAATGAGGTAAATCGTTAACAAGTGCAAGGGAGATCACCATTAATGTCAATGATTCCTAAGGTACCTTAGTACATTCCATCGAACATGAATAGATGAGCTGAAGTCGAACATCCGTGGAATCATTCGATCAGAGGTCAATAATGTAAACCCACTATCGAATGTGAGGAGGCCTACCATTGAGGCATGCAGGTCCCAAAGTACTAAATGGTTTCTAAGTCTAATTCCTGAATAATGTGTTGAAGTCGACAGGAATAGACTCGTCGAGGGAGGGCCTTGATGTATCCCCCATCAACGACATGAAATGGACATAGAGGTGTAATTGGTAGATCAAAAGAACATGGACTGACACGGGTTGTGAGACAAGATATTTGGGATGGTTGACTCTTGAGGCGGATACTTCCCTTGAACACTGAGGCACAACAGTGGAACATGACATGGACAAAAACTATGCAGTGGGTACCGTGACTTGCGTCAGGTGACTCAAAGGAGCGAAAGGAAACTCAAAGGATTGGTTCAGTGCAGAGGTTCAGCAGATTATGATGTATGCAAAGTGACAAAGTGTCGCGTTCAAGGGCGACTCTAAGAAGTGTTGGATGATGTTCTCAAGAGACTGCTTGGCTTGCTCCTTTCAATTTTTCCCCCATCCAGATAGATGAGTACCTCTTTTTGATTTAACAAGCTCGAGGAGGATATCACATGCTCGATATAACTCACCTTCGGTAAGTTCCTCTTCCTTTGTTTAACGAACCGGAAGAAGTAAGGGTTCATTCCCATACGGGTCTGTCGATGTGTGCTTTAACGAGCCCAAAGACAGAAAACTCAAAGGTTTTTTAGGATTATAGAGTTTGTAAAAACACTTAAAAGAGAATTTGTACAGTAGTCCAACGAGACCGAAAAAGGGTTAAACTATCACTCGAAAGACGCTCTTTCTGACCTTTTAACGAGTGTGAAAGAAAGCAAGATCACTCGACAATCTTTTCATATTTAGAGAGTCTGAAAAGGGTTTAAAGTAGACTCCAGGGGGGTTCCTTTTTCGTGTGATCGTATCCGTACGGGTCCGAAAAAGTGATAAAAGTTTACCCAGTTACGTTCTCATATTGCCGAGCATGAGAACGAACTAAGACCATGCTCATAAATACGACAAGGTGAATAATTCATTAGAATTGTCGAGAATCCTGCAATGCCAGAAGCTACAATCCAAATATTAGTGAAGCCATTTACACCATTAGAGAAACCCAAAATGACCATAGCTTATAAAAAATGAAATTTTATATATAGCAATTGATCCAAAAACTCATTTACCATTTTCATTTGCAAGGATTTGTGGAGTGTTGGAGAATCTCGATTGGAGCAAATCTTGTTTTTCTCAGTGCCAGAGCTACGGTCGACCATTTTGCTCACTGTTCGAACCAGGTAGGTGTTTGTCCTTTACTCTTTCAATTGCATGGTTTCAATTTTATTTTCATGGCATAATTAATTTAAAACACAAAGCCCTAGGTTGTCCATTTTGGACCAAATCGACCTCCTTTTAAAAGTTAATGAAATGGGGGGATTCTTTCGCAAAAATGCATTGGGGAAGGGTAGTTGTGATGTCTACACCTTTGCACTTGATTAGAACAACCATTTTATTGAAAGAAACTCATAGAAATTTCCCCCAAAGGGCCCACGCACCCCTTCAAGTCATTTTGCATTTTTACCATGTTTTAATCGTTGTTTGGTAAATATTAAATGGTGTGGTGGTTAAAAAGGATGATTGGATGCTTTTAGATGTCAAGGGAATTTGATTTTATGTTTTAAAATGCTTTTTGAAAATCGCCGAAATCACAAAACGTGGGGAATGATGAAAATTTTGATTTTTTGTTTTGTAGGTGTATTCGGCAATCATGATCGAATGGAAAGAGTGGGAACACGAGATGGATGATTTAGTTGCTCTACGAAGTCCCCGTACACGGGCCGCTTTGAGGGCCTGTGGTTTGCTCAAGTTTTTCAAAAATTAAAAAATGAAAAGAGAGATTCTACTGCTTGAGCACATTATTGGCTTGTGGGATGTTACGGAACAGGGATTCCGTATTGGTACACAACTCCTAACCATCGAGTTGGAAGATGTGTACTTTCTGACTGGCCTCTCGAAAAGAGGGGTCCCCATAGATTTTACAGGGCAGAGGGCATTACCTGAGCAGGTGGACATGTATCTCGCACGTCATTGTGTTCTGGGAGAAAGATTGGTAGGGGGCAGGATCCCTATCAAGGATATACGAGATCTGGCTCTCCGATCGATATTGTTTGCTATCACGAGTGTGAATGGTAGCACTAGTGCTCATTTGGCTTCAAGATCACAGGTGGCCTATGTTGTTCAGTGTTTAGAACCAACACTATTCAATTGGAGTGCGGCGTTCCTTCAGAATGTGAAGGAACAGATATCGCGATGCAGGAATGGTCAGAAACAGTTCGGTTATGGCCCGTTCTTGGTCTCATTTTTCTTGGAGCGCATCCCTCAGATGAAACCTCAGATCGCACTGGCAGTACGACCAGTGGACGAGCCTCAGATGGAGAGATGGACTAGTCTGTCCCCCAGACTAGTCTCGGAGTCAGAGTTTCACTTTACTGGTGACTTCTTCGCCTGGTTGAGACGACAGTACCTCTGGATAGAGGACTTCCCCTACGCTGACGTAGACTTCCGTGGGAGTATGGATCTGATTTTACCTATGGGAGAATATTGGGACAAGTCAGGTAAGAGACTAAGCCATTCCTTGTCAAGTTTTGTTTTTAATTTTTTGATGTATATGTATTTTTTTGGGTATGTAAGAGAGTTTTTTACCAGATGCTTTGTTTTCAACATGCAGACAAGGGAGTAGTACGCCCAGTGGATATACCAGTGCCTCGACGTCGTGGCGGCACCCCAGTTGTAGCAGACCCAGCAGTACCGGTGGTGGGCCTCCGGGAGGTTGAGAGGAACCTCCAAGGCCTTACTATGGGCATTCCTTCTCTGCGGAGGGGGGATGTGCCTTTGCATCTGCAGTGGCACACTGTAGGGGTGCTAGAGAATATAAATTCTCTGTTGAGGCGTGTAGTACACGCAGTATTGTGTTACACACAACACAATGTGGCACGGGGAGATTAGAGTCTCCTCGTGATTATGTTTTTTGTATACCTTGTTAGGCGATATTGTATGGGTGGATGGACCCAATATTTTTCTCTCTTACAGACTTTTTGATGTAATGCAAACATTTCAGTCACGCCATATATATATATATATATATATATATATATATATATATATATATATATATATATATATATATATATATATATATATATATATATATATATACAGTTTCGAGTTTTTAAGATGCCGATGATTTGTACATGATGATGTCTGTTGTGTGTTTTAATCTACATGTAATGTACAATTTTTTATTTCCTTGAATCTTATCTGTGGGATAAATACCGATCCATGATATAATTAGCTAACGAATCTGAAACACTATTGAGTTCTCTAGGAACGTGTCTATATTCAATGTAATCAAACATTCGTTCAAGACGACGAACTTGCAAGTGTAGACGCAGCAGGATAGGACTACGGATAGCATAGATGCGGTTGAGTTGATAAACCATGAGTTGGGAGTCTAAGTAAATAATGATACAAGAGATACCTAGGGAGGAGGCTTGGGTCAACAATCCAATGACAACATGATATTCTTCCATATTGTTGGTTGTTGGTCCTAAACAGATGCCTTTTGAAATCACCACCTCGTCAAACTGATAAATAACCCATGTCGTCGAGGCAATGTTTCGGGTATGTCGGCTGGCACCATCTGCGAACCCAAAAAAGATAGGAAAGGAAGACGTCATCTGCGCATGAAAACACAGGCACAGTCATGAGTGGAAATGGTAAAGACTCGAGCACGCGAAAGAAAAGACACACCAAACTAAAATACAATAATGTACAAAGCACAGATGCTAAGTGATCTAGGCATAGTACCTCTTAAGGTAAAGCCCATTTCGGGGCTCTCCCAGGGAAATTCCATCATGGTCTACTAGTTCATAGGCACCTCTGTGTAAAACATGCTTCACGATGTAAGGACCGTGCCACATAGGTTCTAACTTTCCTGTTCCCAATTTATCGTGTGCTTGGTCATAAATGAGGACTAAGTCCCCTTCTGCAAAGGCTCGAGGTTGGATGGATTTGTCATATTGACTCTTAATCCGTTTTTGATGTGCCTCATTGACGAGAGCAGCATCACGACGTGTTTCGTCCAACTTGGATAGATACAAGAATCATTCTTCTTCCGCAGAAGTATGGGGCAGGAGTTCTACTTTCAACTTGAGCGATGGAATTTCACACTCGATTGGTAGGACGACCTAAATGCCATAGACCAACTGGAAAGGAGTGAATCCAGTTGCGGTTTTCACAGACGTGCGATAGGCCCAGAGAGCAGAAAACAGTTGTAAATGCCACGATGTCTTGTTTTCCCCTACCATGCATTGGATCATGGTTTTTAAAACTTTATTGATAGCTTCTACTTGCCCATTCGCTTGAGGGTAGTAAGGGGATGAGTTTTCATGGCGAAAACCCAATTTGACATGTAACTCGCTCATCATCTGGTTTTTGAAGTGTGCACCATGGTCGGTGACAATGGCATGTGGTATGCCAAAACGAGTAATGATGTGGTTGAAGAGGAATAGATCCACGGTACGGCCATCGTTCAGGAAGGTAGGCATAGCCTCAGCCCATTTTGTGAAATAGTCGACGGCGACGATGATGTAATCGTGCCCCCCGGCTGAGGTAGGCTTACACTGCATGAAATCGATCCCCCATTTTGAAAAGGGGCCGATGGAAATAATGGGGTGCAGCACAGTGGGGTGGGTGCGTGCCTTCTTGTTAAAGATTTGGCAGGGTGGGCATTTCTTGACGGCCTCGATGCAGTCTTTGAAAATCGAGGGCCAAAAATAGTCGGCACGTAAGATTTTTTGGGCTGTGGCCATACCAGAAAGGTGGCCACCACAAGCGCCAAGGTGACAATCGTTCAACACGCGTTCAGCCTCCTCGTGAATTAGGCATCGTCGAAGAATGGTGTCAATACCACGGTGATACAAAGTGTCACCGAGGATGAGATAACGGCGAGAGTGGTGACGGATGCTTCGACGTTCTTCACGAGAGATGTTGGGCTGAAAACGTTGAGTTTGAAGGTAGAGGAGAATGTCTCCGTACCAAGGATCAGAAGTGCTGATGAGGAAGAGAGATTCATCAGGGAGAGAATCTCTAGGTTCATTGTTTTCATCGGCACCAGGAAGAGCACAGATGAGCTCGAAAAACACCAGGGATTTTTTGGCTTTAGCCTTCGCAAACTCGAGATCAAATTCTTGAAGAATAACGATCCATTTCGAATATTTGCCCCCAAGTACATGACGCGTCAAGACGTGGTACATGGGGTTAGAGTATGCAATTACCGTGGTGGTGCGTAATAAGATGTAGTGGCAGAATCTTTGGACAACAATGACGGCTGCCATAGCCAGTTTCTCAACATGCGAATATCTGAGTTCGGGTCCAGATAAACTCTTGCTCAGATAATAAATCACATGTTCTTCGCCGTACAAGAGCCAAGAGCATGTAACCTTTAGACTTACCTTTTTCCAAGTCCAACAAGTAGGTCCAACAAGGACAACAGATGCCATTCACCAGAAGCCAAGCCCACAAGCCTTTACCCCTTTTTCCATAAGCCTTCAACCTTCAACCTTCAGCCCACCTGTTACCTGCTCTTCTTTTCTCTCTTGCTTACAAACTTACACCAACTAGAAGGCCTAGGGATGGGATATGTTATAACCTCAAGGCCACAGGAGAAACTACCCGCCTTCGATCTTTGATCTTGATGCTTGCCCACTGATACCCTTGACCTTTTACTTTATTACTTGAATGCTCGGTGGGTGGTGGGAATTATTTGGTGAGTGGTCGAGTCTTCTTCGACTAACACCATCGCAATGGTGGAAGTGGAAGCTGCCAAGTAAAGGATATAATCCTTTGTATATTCAGGAGGATGTAACAAAGGAGCATGGGTCAAAGCATGCTTGAGAGCATCGAATGACTGTTGGGCGGTGTCATCCCAGATGAAAGGGACATTCTTTTGTAGTAGCCGCATGAATCCCTTAGTAATCTCGGCGTAATTGCAGATGAAACAACGAAGAAAGTTTGCTTTGCCTTGCAAACTTTGAAGTTGGGTTAAGTTGGTGGGTGGGGGTAAGGCTAGAATGGCCTTGATCTTTAAGGGATCCACCCTGATCCCATCTTTGGAGATGATGAAACCGAGGAGTCTTCCGGATTCGACAGAAAAAATGCATTTATGTGGGTTCAGACAAATACGATAGAAGCGACATCGAAGAAAAATTGCCCGCAAGTGACCAATGTGATCGGGTCAGTTGGATGAATGGGCGGGTAAGTCATCAAGGTAGGGTTCCGCGATATGTTTGATGTCGTGGAAAGCATAGGACATGGCCCGCTGGAAAGTAGCACCAGCATTTTTAAGGCCAAATGGTAGCTTTCAGTAAGCGAAAGTCCCCCAAGGGCAGATGAAGGTTGTCTTATGTTGATCAGCGGGTAAGATTTCAATCTGGTTGTATCCAGAAAATCCATCCATGAACGAGAAGATTACGCTTCCTGCGCAATTATCGATGATCTGATCGATGAAAGGTGTAGGGTAGTTTTCCTTGGGACAAGCTTCGTTGAGGTCACGATAATCTATGCAAACACGGATGGTCCCTTGTTTCTTAGCGACCGGAACGAGGTTAGAGACCCATTCCGTCAAAGGGACAGGGTAAATGAAGCCAGATTTTAGAAGTTTTTCAACTTCTGCCTTTATAGCTACCAGTTTCATAGGGTGAACCAGGTGGAGTGTCTGTCGAACCGGTTTTGCGTCAGGGTAAGTTTTGATTTCATGTATGACGATCGAAGGATCGATCCCTAGCATTTCCTCGTAACTCCATGCGAAGACATCGCGAAATTCTTTGAACAAAGCGGTGTAAGAAACCACTTCGTTGGGCGTGCAATTAGCACCAAGATTGATGTTTTCTATGACACCTTCTTTGACTGAAATGTCAATCGTGATTGTGGTAGAGATGTTACCCATGTTCCCCTCAGAGAAAGTATCTTGAGTGAGGATAGGGGATTGTGGAGCATCGGAAACATCAAGGGGGAAGACAGATCGTATGTCTTTCACTTCTTCCAATGGTGGAAGAAAAGAGGATCGATGGTGGTTGTCATCCCAGGGCAAATCGTCAATGTCCAGCATTTCCATAATAGATTCATCCGAAGGAAAAATCTAGGAAATGTAATCGACGATGGATGATAGGGAATCTAACCACGAGGGCACCGAATAAGTATCGGGTGCCATTAAATGTGAAGTGTTTGAAGAGGGAGAGGCAGATTGAATGGCTACGTATGCGGCCTCGGCTGGGCTCAGTGGCATCGTGTCTCTGAGCGCATCGAATTCCAAAGGACTAGGCACAACCCAAGGGTCAGATGATTCCAAGGATTGATAAGGCATAGTCGAGATCATATTGACGACGACAAGATGATGTGCGGTGGATGGAAGTGGTGTAGGGAAAGTACCCATGAGGCTAGAATATTTCAATAAGCCAACACCAACGCTTTCATACGTAACCAGGTGGTCTCCCAGAAAGGGAATGTTGTTGGTAGCAGGGATGCGGGCGTCGGGTGTGCAAAAATCAAGTTGATCAATGGTAACAATTTTGCGATGAGGCGATGGCGGTCATCATGTAAAACCAACTTCTTTCGAGTAATAAGTTGTAATCGAGGGGAGCATCGACCACCTCGACATCAATGGTAACAGTTTTGCCACCCAATTGGACGGCGAGGGATTGTAGTAATCCGTGAAGATGGAAACCTCGTCCATCAAAGGCGCGTAACATCGTAGGGGATTTATTTAGGGTAGGTAATTTCAAACCTTTCCAACAGGCTAGAGACATGACACAGGTAGAGGCTCCCTCATCCAGGATAGTTCGATGAATTTGTTGATTATGGAGAACAACGTCGATTTGGAAAGCTAGCTGGTGGGAGAGTCGCGGTTGATAATCATCCAGATTAAACATAATGTAGTTTGATGACTCGGGATCGAAAGTGCCAATGGTAGCTAAGAGTGTCCTACGTTGATTTGGACAGTGTTGTAGAACTTCCAACGCGGACATGGCACACGGGGCTTGGGCCAAATCCTCTACAATATTGTAGTTTTGGGCAGCCCATGAATTAGGATTGAAAGTGGATTTTCGGATGGTACTCTTAGGAGGGCGTAGGATGGAGTCAAAAGATGGTTTCTTGATCTGAAGTGGCCCGGATGGAGGGATAACAGATGGAGGATTAACAGAGGATGGTAAAGGATCTGGTGAAGAACTACTAGCAGTCTTCGACTTGTCGGGTTTAACTGATGTGTC
>ML778232.1:2045129-2055485 GCA_009831015.1 Picea engelmannii | reverse complement strand
ATAATGATTTCGTGAACCATTCTGCTAATAATTGGTCGGGGATGACCGCTTTAATTAGCCTTCGTCGTCTTCTCCATTCATGGATATGATCGGAGATGTGTATGGAAGTTGTCTGACGAAGAGAGGTTAACAGTTCAGTACCCATCTCGTATCGGATGGGCAGTTGGAAATGAGTGAGGAAGGACATAGCGAGGGAGTTGAAATCATGAAAGGATGCGCGTGGTAATTCAATATACCATTTCGCGGCGGAACCCGTAAGTGTTCGTTGGAAGAGACGCAAACGAATCGAGTCACCCATGAGGGAGTTTGATGAGCACCACAAATGGAAGGTCATTACGTGGTTGTTCGGGTCTTCTCTCGACTTTCTGTCGAATTTTTGGATATCAGAGGGCAGTTTTGCTGGAATGGCTGGCCAAACCGTAGAATGATGAATGGGATCATTCGTTAACCGAGACAAATCTGGAAGATCTAGGGTAGCCAGAAAAGGTAGTTGTCGGTTAACCTGTGGGTAGTTCTGGTGTGGCAGAGGGACACCAGTGGGGCCCAAAACTGGGTTATGTGGATAATTATAACTCGTGGGCCCTCTCATGTGAGGTTGGTTTTGACCAAGGTACATAGGATTTGAGACGTTTTGAGAAGTGTTTGTGAGCGGAGGATAACCGGATGGGTTTTGTGGATTATATGTTGGGTTGGGCATTTGTCCGTGAGGGGGTTGTTGCGAAGTCTGAATGTTTTGCCCCGTGGAGGCATGTGGGTTTCCTTGAAAGGGAACGCTCCACGAGTTAGGTGCAGTAGGCACATTTTGTCCGGCGGAGGCATGCGGATTTCCTTGAAAAGGGATGCTCCACGGATTGGGTGCAACGGACGCATTTTGTCCTTGTGGTTGATGGTGGACTCCGACTTGAGGTTTCCCCCCAGCATGAGGGTGCCCCCCGAATGGAATTTGTCGTCCGGTGGGAGGATTCCCCCCAGCTTGAGGTAGAGTTCCTGGGATTTGAGGGCCAGACGTAAAAGATTGACCAGTATTGCCGCTTGGGTTAGGAACACCAAGGACAGTCCCTTCGGGTTGTTGGATAGGTATGGAACTTCTCGGTACCATTGGAGTAGTGGTTTGGGTAGTGGTGATAGCGTATGCGTTCATTGCCCTAAATCCAAAAGGGAGATTAGGTCTTGGTGTTATAGGTGTTCCAATCGGGGCTTGATTAACTACCGCATTACCGACAGGGAAGGTCGGAATGTGCGGGGCCATTGTCGAATGGGTCGTCTGGAGGGGAATAGCAGGGTTAACAATCCGATCGACTGGGTGACTCATGGTTTGACCAGATGGTCCTGCTTCACCGGGAAGGTTATCAGGGCGGAACAGTTGTCGAATGGATTCGAAATGTTCATAAAGGTTACATCCCGATGGAGTCCTCCAAATAGAACGAGCGGGTGTCGGATTGGTATTTACTGCGGCGCTAGGACGAATAGGAGTCCTATATTCCTCACCAAAGATGGGTTGTGTGGATCCCATATATGTTTCGGTAATAATCCTCTCCGGTAATCGTAGGACTTCCTCGTCTATGACGTTCCCGAGGGAGTCCAAACGAAGTAACAGTGGTTCGAGAGGGGTCACCGAAGTGGGATCTGCGGCTGTGACAAAAGTGTCTTCCCGGGAAATCATAGTGTTTTGAACCTCGCTCTGTTGAGGAGATTGTTCCGTAGAATGTAGGGGTAAAGGGGTGTCTCCTTCCATATCTTCTGGAGGAAGTCCCTGTAGCCTCCGCGAGCGTCGTGGAGGGTCGATGTTGGCGGAAAAGAGTCGACGAAATAAATCTATGGCCAACTAGCGAAAAGAAACAACACACGCTAAAAAATCCAAGAATCACAACCAAGCAAACATGACCTTCTTTTGATGACCGTACTAGTTGGTGATGAAATCCAACATCGTGTGATCAAGTCTAGAAGGGGTGGGGATAGGGTGGAACAGTTACAATGGTGACCTGCTTAATGGACTTACGCCTTGGTGCAAGCTTCCATGCAATAATTGTGGATTTACCCTCCAAGGAGCCCGAGTGAGTTTGACCAATGTCTGCTCCAGGTACAGTGAGACTTCCCGTCACCGTCACCTTGTGTAAGAACCTAAATATTATGGCCACTAAGGTTACCAATTCGCAGTCAGCCCCTGGGCGGGAACAGTTGACAGTTCGATCCAAACGTACGGGCAGGGTATCAAGCCCGCAATCAACTAAGAAGCTTCCACGCAGTAATTGTGGATTTACCTCAAAGTGACCCCCATAATATGATCAGAACACCACAAACAGTTAAACCACGGAGGGTTAGTCTCCGTAGCTTACCCGAATGCAACCTCGTGCGTAACCCCTGTGTGAGAGGGGGATCCCAGGCAGACTTATACGATAACTGGATTTACTCTCCCTAACTCAGGATGCTAATGTTTGTTTTATAAAATTTGGAGAGTTATGCTCACATCCCTAATCCAAATTACTACACCTATTCTACTGTTGGTGGAGGATCCTAGCAAAGAAAAAGTTTCTAGATGATTTTTAATTAACGTTGATTTTAGTGGCTATTCTTTACGCAAAAGGGGTGCATGGAAGTGAAACAAATGGAATTAAGACTCTGACCCAAAGAGTGCATCAAGCATGATAAGAAATCATTTCCTTTCAATGAACATCTATCTAAGGGAGAGAGAGAGTTCTTTCACTAACAAGCACGACATATGGAATGTCCTCAAACAATTATTTTCTCAATCAAATCCTGATGTAATGCAAAAAAAAATCAAATGCCTTCTAACATGCTCAATCAATCACTAATATATCTTTATTGTTCGCGTATGGATGATGATCAATACAATCACAATGCTTATCTTTGCTAATTATCTTCTTGGTATGAATGAAAACCAAACTAGCATAGGCGAAAGTCACGCAAACAATACACCCTTCGTAGTAATCAAAATGAAAAGCGAAAAAGAGGAAACAATCAAAGAGAAAACAAAAAATTTTATACCCAAAAAGAAAAAATCGAAGAACAATGACCTTGACTCAAAACAGGATGAAGAGGTCTATAGGCCTTTGATGACCTTCACCAAGGTTTTTACTCAGCTGATGAGGAGAGAAGAACAATGCATAAGTTTCAAATTTCACTCAACAGGAAAAGCCTAATGAAAATAGTGAAGAAGGCTGCAAGATCCAATCAACAAGGTGTTTATCCTTCAAAAAGACAGATATCAAGGGTAAAAAGGAAGAAAAATTGACTCTCAAGATCACTCAGCAGAGGAACACAGAAACAAAAATCCAAAAAATGCAATTTTTGGAAGGTTTCTGGGCCAAAAGAGGCTAGCGCTCTGTTGCCAAGGGAAAGGAGCATTATAGCGCTCTGTGCAAAGCCTTTAGGAGCGTTGGCGCTCTATTAACACTAGGACAGGGGCGCCAGGGTCTAAAGGTTCCAGAACTGTCAAGAAATTTCAAAAATTGAAGTTCAAGCTCGACAGGTATGCTGAGTATGATGGGACAAGGAGCCAATCAGCTCATGAAACTAATCAAAGAGGGGTGAACCAGGTCTGAAACAATCAAGGGATAGAACAAGGTCAATGAGGAGAAAAATCCAAACAAGAGGTTTTGAATTGAGGCTATCTCCCCAGTATGGTCGCCAGTTTCTGTTGTAGGAAAATCTGCTTGCAGACAAGTAGATCGACCTCTAGAGCTTGACCTTAACCCTAGACAGAAAAATGCTTATCATGGACACTGAATTTCTTTCAAATCTATCTAAACTAACACATGACAAGGAAGGATGATAGAAGTACCTGTTATCGACGTTTGTCCCTGCACGCTCCGAGTTGCGCTCCAATCTTTTGCTTCTCGCTGAGTCTTGCGGGCAAAACAAGATACGACCACTTCCTACTCTATTGCTATTAGCTTGAAAACAGATCTATCACTAAATGATAAGTTCATGTAACATCAGACACAAACTAGAAAGAAACAGGCCAAGCGTGTCATATTAATGAGAATAACGATAGTAGTACTTACAATCATAGATGCGAATGCGACAGCTTCATCAAGTCCTCTTTGTCTAACCCTTTCCTGAAAGATCCAAGACCTGGATAATAACAGCTTCACTGATCACTCTCCTTTGGCTGACTGTAAGTTTCCTCCAAGATCATAAGTTTCACATATTCAATTCCTCCCCTTTCCACCATCATAGACCCTGTTTATATAGGTTGGGAAGGGTCTAACCTCTTGAGTTATGTTTAGAACCAGTTGGGAACCTTCTCCATAGATCAGGGATCTGTTGATGAGAACAAGAATTCGAGCACAAATGCCTCCTAATCTTGAATGTTCCTCCCCTTATTCTTTTCAACGGGCTAACAACTGACCCAGAATAGGGAGCGCTCCTTCAGAAGGGGTCTCAGAGCATTGTAGTGCTCCTTGGCAAGCCTGGGGAAGCGCCAGCGCTCTTAAGGTGAGAAGCGCTCCTCCAAAAGGGTCTGGGGAGTGTTATAACTCTCCTTGAAGCATGATAGGGGAGCGCCAGTGCTCCTGCAGCTGAATTAGGGGAGCGTTCCCTCTCCAAACCTCCATTTCAGGGCTCCTTTCAGGTGTCAAGATTCATTTGATCCCAGTAAACCAGTTCTCTTCCTTCAAATCAGTCATGTGATGTGTCATAAGTGCTTCCTTAGTGTCGTTATCATGGCATCATGTCTGAATGTTGTTTACGACACTGGTAATCAACTTGCGACACTTGCGAAAGTTGTAGGGAAGATGCAACACTTACGACAGTTGATAGGGACAATGCGACACTTATCCATCTGAACAATTTTGACGTGTGACACCAATTTACATATTTGTGTCAATTTTATGTCGTTGATGGGGGATACATCAAGGCCCTCCTTCGACAAGTCGGTTCCTGTCGACTTCAACACATTATTTGGGAACTAGACTTAGAAACCAGTTAGTACCTTGGGACCTGCATGCCTCAATGGAAGGCCTCCTCGCATCCAACAGTGGGTTTACATCATTGACCTCTGATTAGATGATTCCATGGATGTTCGAATTCAACTCATCCATTCACATTTTTTGGAATGTACTAGAGTACCTTGGGAATCATTGACATCAATGGTGATTTCCCTCGTGCTTGTTAACGGTTTACCTCATTGACCGGTAATCAAGTGGTTTCTGTCATCTTTGACATCAGGACATCTATTCACATTATTAGATTCATACTACAATGGGATCGATAAGAACACCCTGGGTTGAATCATCACTCTTATATGTACTTTTCGCAGGTTGCGACATAGTTTCTTTTGAACATTGACACATATACTGTCACATAGATCCACTTTGTATTGGTTGTGGCTATGTCTTTTCATCTCATAGATCCAATGTGTATTCTTCGTGGCTACGATCATTTTAGGTCATAGGAATTATAGATACACATTGTATATTCAGTGGTCATACCTTTTTGTCAATATAATTATGGATCTGCAGTGTATTTTATGGCGGCCATACCTTGAAAGTCTTTATCACTCAAGCATAGGTATGCTTGCCTTCGGTTTGAAACATGTCATAATATTTGTTTGATGGTTGTGTACATCTTCTTCCAAGTTCTCTGAGTCCATACCCTTGCTCGAAAAAGTCTGAAAAGTACTTCATTCATCAGTTCCCATCTTCTAACTTCTCACTTTGGGGGGCAATCTGTTACACATCAAAATTACTCATTACGATGATGGCCTAGTGTCATCATTACCAATGTCGCAAGTGTCGTATTTTGTCCGCAAGTGTCATAAAATCATACTGTCATCTTTCCTATGTCATGTCTTGGACAACATTATCAAGAAAACTTGAAAGACACCTCAAAAAACTGCTTTTGAAGAGGAGAAATCATTTGACAAAAAGTACAAGCATTTTTCCATGGAAAAAACCACTCAAAAATCAATTTTGGAAGGCAATGCTCCCCTATACATTGTCAGTGAGTGGAAACACTATATACCCTCTTTTGGGGGAGTGTTGCAATGCTATGTGCCCCATTATGAGTGAGAGCTAGCCTTTTTTGAGCTAATTTTGGATTGTTGAAGAAAATCAGGGAAGAATCCCCCTCATCTCTGGAGTTGGTTGGATTCGGATTTGAGGTCAAGGCTCAATCTTAGGGAAGATCCACAACTGAAGGATAAATATCCTCAACCTATCCCAAGAATCTCTAAGGTGGTTGGGTCTCTCCAAGCTTATATAAGGAGGCCTTCTCATGGTGAAAAGAGACATGGAGAAATAGGAAGGCATCAAACTTATGATCTCATAAGGAAGATATCAGTGAATTTACAAGCATTCTGTTGATGGATCATTTGAGCAAAGGGTTTGGACAAAGAGAGCTTGGTGAAGTTGTTGCATCTACATCTATGGTTGTAAGCAGGGATGATTTTAAGGATGGAAATTTATTTTAAAATGTAGAAACCTTGGCGAATATTACGAATTATTCATATGCCAACTATAAATGTTTGGTGATGTTTTCGTAAAAATATTCAAATTACTATGGATTTTATATAGTTTTTATAAAATTTTGGCGATTTTTAAGGTAAAATAATTTTATCTTATAGAATTTGGGCGAATCATTTTTAGAATGAAGAATCTTTTTTTTGGGAAAAACCATGGAAAATTAGCCCATTAGCGAAATTTAGCCCCTAAAATCATCCTTGGTTGTAAGCACTTTTCTTTGTTTTCATTAATATAAATATGTGCTTGGCCTATTTCCTTTAAGTTTGTGTATGTTTCATGAACTTGTTTCTTTTGATAGATCTATTATGAAGCTAATCATGGTAGAGTAAGAAGTATGTTTCGTTGTTGTTTCTCATTGTATTGCAGGACCTTCTGAAGAACTTGGAGATCAAGATCATCCTGGATCGAGCAAGGACAAACGTTGGTAAAGTTATTTACCTTTCTTTCTTGATTGAGCAAGGACAAACGTTGGTAAATGTATTTACCTTTCTTTCTTCTTATTCCTTGAATAGTTAAGCTTCATGAAAAGGAATTTCAGTGTCCACATTAGCACTTTTCTGGCTTGGTTATAGGGGTCTAGTATCCAAGAAGAAATCAACTTGTCCGCAGGGGGATTTTCGTGTAACAAGGGTGGATTTTCATAATTTCGAGTATTGGCCACAAGGGTGGATGATATGAGTGATGAATAACTATTACAGGCCCATATGGGTGGATTAAAATAGGACATTAAACATGAGATTTTATTAATACTTCTTGAAAATACTATGGAATCTATGCAATCTACTCGTCATATTCAAGCCAAGAACAAGGCTACACACAAGTCTACCAGTGGAGCATACACAAAAACCAGAGATCATTTTGGGGCTCATAAGACAATCGTACCTCAATCGATACGGTTGACACCTCAACAAATGGATGAAAGAAGAGTAAAGGGGCTATGTTTCATCTATGAAAACAAGTACAGTAAGGGGCATAAATGTTGTGAGAAGAAATTTTTCTACATCGACCATGAAGAGGAAGAATATTGGGAATTGGAACCTCTACAAGATCTAGACCTAGAAGAGACTACTCCAACAATATATTATAATGCATTGCCCAACATCGGTACCCCACAAACACTCAAGGTACAAGGATACATAAAAAAGAAAAAAGTAATAATATTGATTGATTTTGGTAGTACCCATAATTTCATCAATTACAAACTAGAAAAATATATTAATTGCTTTGTCTATCTAGCACCAGAGTTCAAAGTAATGATTGTATATGGAGGTACCATAAATTGTTTTGGGAAGTTCCATAGTATTAAGCTCAATATGGGGGACTATTTATTGGATAGTCCCATGATTTCCATCCAAATTAGTGGTGTTGATGTTGTATTAGGGGTCCAATGGTTACAATCATTGGGAACAATCACCCTTAATTTCCAAGATATTTTCATGAGATTTTCCTCAGAAGGAAAGGAAATTGAGCTAAGAGGTATCGAAGGGAAACCCTCTAAAGTGATAATATCTAAAAACATGACACAATTACTCAAAAGGGGACACCATGGTGTAATTGCTCAATTGATCTCAATAGATGTTCAAACATCTATATCCTTTTCTCCAATGGATCTCCAAAACGTTATCGAAAATCATTCCAAGGCATTTGAAGAGATGCCTAAGGGAATTCCACCTGCTCAAGATCATGCCCATCTTATTCATCGACAACAAGGAATTGTACATACATTATTCCATGTTTCTTACTTAAAGATGATAACCAATGACAAGATCCTAATGCAAACTACTTTATCAAAGATGAATGGAGAAGGGAAAATCATACTAGAACCAAAAAAAAACCTTGAAATAAGGATTAAGAAGATGCAAAATTGAGAAATTACTGAGTACCTTGTCAAATGGAAGAACCTACTAGTGTAACATGATACATAGGAAGATAATTTCTTCTTGCATACACACCTGTGGTTGTCAAGTGTTAGGGAAAACACTTGTTTCAAGGGGGGGGGGGTGCATGTTAATCCGTATACAAAGCCCCATAAAAATACCATATTATGTATAAAACCCCTTATTAATCCCCTTGTTGAATTATTACAATTCATGTGTTATATTTGTATGTAGGCTTCGAACCCCTTCATCGCACCATGTCATTATAATTGTACTCTTTGTCTCCTATATATATACCAAGGAGACAGTCTTAGGAGCATCTTATCTAATATCATATTTTATTATGAAGTGGATATATTGTAAAAGGTGGTTTCCCCCTCGAAGTGGACTATAATTATTGACTTTTTATCATTTTAAAGGTGTTGGATTATAACAAGGAGGGATGGTGAAGTATGAAGAAGACCTAGATTTTTCTAAAGATATTTTGAAGGAAAGAGACATTTTGCATATATGTGAGGTTGTGTAGTTCTTATACTAGGGATGTGGTTCCATTTTATTCTATAGGTTCCAAGTATTGTTATTATTCATAGGAAAATTTTTCACAAGCGTGGAATTTAGGGTTATCTAAAATTTCATTTTAGTTTCTAAGTGGATTCATGTGATTAGAACCTATCAAAAGTTTTAATATACCTTATTACTTTGAATCCAATGTGGAGATATTTTCATTGGATTAGGTTCAAAGGAGAGATCCCTCTAGTACAAGTGATTAGGTGACACTAATTTCCCTTGATAAATTTTACTTGGGAACAAAATGGGCATGATGATTGTTGTCTAGTTACCCAAGATAGTTTTAAGAAGGTTCACCCTATTTTTCCTCATTCTTTTCTCAAATCAAAAAATGGTTAGGTGTGTGTTAGAAATATTGTGGGAGTTTGTGTTTCAACTACTTTCAATTTTGTTCAAGAAATATTGAGCAAGCTATAGAGTGAGTTGGGCTAGCCAACATACTATTTATTTGTGAGTCATGTATTTGGTAATATCTTTGGTTTGGCCTTTACTAGTTTGAATTATTTTATGAAGTATTATTCTTATTTATAAGCTTACCTCAATGAAGGTTTATTAAAGATAGAGCACGATTCGATTCTATAAGGCTAATAAAGGACAAGAAGGATGGGGAATGATACTTCTCCCATTTTGTTTTATAAAAAAATTGGTTCTAACAGTAGTGCGGTTTTAAAAGAAAGGCCCTTGGGAAAGGAGTTAGAGAAGGATAAATATGGGAATGGTTTAGATGTTTTCTTAGTTTGAAAGAAAAATGAGGGAGATGAGGTTGGTTTTATAAGAAAAAGAGGAAAAAGTGCATAGAATAAATATCTTCCCCTACAAGAATTGTTGTTTGTGAGAACAAAAACATGCATGAAGTTGTTGGAATGGCATCTTAGAATTTGATGGGAAGAACCTTTGGGAGTCATTTTAGCAAGAAAATATTCAAGAGTGGGTAAAATTGAATTGTAAAGGACATCTTGGCTATTCTCCAAGTCAGTTTTACCTTTCAAGGGGCTAGATGGTCTTCTCCTTTCTCTCAAAAGAGGATTCAATAAATATTCTATCAAAACACTGGAAGTGGTATTACACTTCCATTACATAAAAAAAAGTGGGCACCTTCCTTCCACTATTGGGAATTATGGACAATGTGTTATTTTGGTTGAATTTATCACATCTCGTTATAGAATTTTTGTCCAAGCAGGTATTCAAAGAGATTGGGAACTCTTAGGAAGACATGTCAAGGTCTACATGAACTGTTGGATCATGTTGTCATTGATGCCAATGGTTTGTCATTGATGCCAATGATTTGATTACTTGGGAGATTGTTGGATCATATGTCATTGATGTAAATGGTTTGGTTTGATTGATTTCATTGGTTGATGCCAAGTAATTGATTGATATGATTCCCTTGATGAGAATGGTTGGAGGACCCATGTCCAAGTGGAAAC
>ML778232.1:2029319-2039374 GCA_009831015.1 Picea engelmannii | reverse complement strand
TAACTGGTTATAAATGAAAACAATGGGTAATGAATAAATGTTGAATGCTAATTGATGAGTTTTTGTGCAAGAGGGCAGTTTTGGGAAAAAGAGCCCCACACTCATTCACCCCCCCCTCTAAGTGTGGTAGGTGTGTCCAACATGAACTTTCAAGACATAACTAATCTATTAATCAAAAGAATTATTGTGGGTATTGATCTTAGAGATGTATTGATATCATAAATCTCTCTCCATAATGATTCAAAGGTCTTAATTTAGTATCTAGATTATTGCAGGGACCCCTTTCGATGCTTAAGGTGTCATAGGTATGGACCCTTGGCTACAAATTGTGTTTTTCCTTTTAGAAGAAATGCATGGGTAAGGAGATAGGATAATAAAGTTGAGAGTTTGGATTAGGTCCAATTGTATTTAGAAAATAAGTTTCTAATGGAAAATATGTCAGCTTCTCTTATGGTAGTCTCAACCTCAAAAAATGGATTTGATGACCAAAAGTATTATGTCTCAAATGGGGTAGGGATTTAAACTTTCTATAATAAAGTTCCAAGTCATATTCAATCAATAGCCTAGGACTTAGACTATGATACACACTAGTATATGGAGGACTCTCTCAAGGAACATGATAAGTGAGCCGATGATGTAATCCGTTTAAATTCAACATTTGCATTAGAAAAGGGGTCGATTTAGGGTTTTGGAACATATTATATTTTAATATGTCAATTTTTTTAGGGAGATCTAATGATTCTTTTGGGGGATATATGTGATGAGAAACTTATTTTAATTTTTTTCTTTTTATGTTTCAAGATGATAATTTAGTTTTTAGGGAGGGACCCTAAAAAAATATTGTCCCACATATCTTCTACAACCTATGATATCTCAAAATATTAGAATGAAATCCATTTTAGTGAACCAAGATATAATTTTTCTACAATAAAAGGTATCATTGCTCATGAATGTGGGGAGGTAGATGGAGGTTTAGCTTTGAATCCTAGGAAACAGATGAACAATGGTGAAGGAAGGAATTCATATTTGTGTTTGGAACAAAAACACATAGTTTTTGAAGTGTTTTCAGGGAAACGATCTTCAATTTTAGGGGTTCTTAGAGATAATGAAGCCCCTATGATGAATGCCCCATGAATTTCATATCCCTCAATTGTTGAGGTTGGGTAGTTCCTAAAAAAACTCATCCTTAAAAAAGTTGGGGAAGGAGACAAGCCAAATATCACGTTGTTGCAAGAAATTATGGGAGATGCAGGTAGAATTGTTTTTGAGTTGGATAAATTGATTTTGAGTTGGAATTTCATGCATGCAAATGGTGGGATGATTTCTAGGTGGCTATCTTGATCCTTTTACTCTACTAATTCATTGTCTTGTGATTTAGGATTGAGTATTGTGATTCAGTCCCAAGAGATGGGTGAGGAGGTAATAGTCCTAATCATATATGGGCCTTATAATAATAAGGTGAATTTTTGGGAGAGGAATTTTAATTTTCCCATCTTGAATCTAGAAAAATTGATCCTTGGAGGTGATCTAAACTTCTCCTCGGGCAGAGCTGAAGTGTGGGGTCCAACAATTTAGGTAATTCCTATAAAATACTTTTTCATTCAAAGATTGTAGGAAATTGGTATAATCGACATAGAGCTAATAATGTTAAAACTAACATGAAGGAATACGATAGCAAGGGAAGACATAATAAAAAACAATGTTAAACAAATTCCTAATTTCAAAATGATTGTTAAATGACCAATTCAAAATAAGAAAATGGGTGGGCTTGGGAGGTGATTTTGATCACTTTCCAATATTTTTGGAGATGGCTAATATTGGTAAAATATCCCAACCTATTCAAATTTAACCCATCTTGCAATGAGGTAAAATCCTATGTTAATCTAATCAAGTAAAATTGGGTTCCTTTAAATGGAACAAGATGTGAGTTAAGTTCAATTCAATTCAAGGAAAATGTTACGAGGTTAAAGAAGATGGTAGTATCTTGGGGTCATGAGAAATAGACTAAATATATTAAGGATTTAGTCTCTTCAGAAAATCAATTGGACAATTTATATAAGCAAGATGCCACATGTTTTCTTCAGAACTTTCCAAAGTGGAGGTTAGTATATTGAAACAAAGAAAGAGAAATATTATGGAGGATAGAAAATATACTTGGAGGTTAAATAGTAAAGCTATTTGGCTTGAAAAGGGTCATGAAAATACTAAGTATTTTTATCATTATGAAAATTACAATAAAAAGGTGAATACCATTTGGAAAGTAAAGAGGAATAATGGTGATATAGTTACCAATTTTGAAGACATTGCAAAAATAAGGATGATAATTTTGGTTTAATTTATAAAAAAGAAAGCATGGCTACTATTGTTGAAATTATTCATATGACCTCTTACTTTCCTTCATTTTTTTATTGAAGAGGATAATGATAGGCTTATGGAAGGAGCTTCAAAATTTGAAGTAGACGAGGCACTATGTATCATTAAAAATGATAAGAGTCTCCTTCATGATGGTTGGACATTGGAATCCTCAAATGTTTTTTATAAATTAATAGAGGAGGATTTAACAAGAGTCATACAAGAATCAAGAGAAAATAGTAGGATTCATGTAGCTTTTAATGCAACATTTTTTTTTTATTCCTCTACTTTTGAAGAGTTTGGGACAATATCTCTTTGTAATTGTATTTACAAAATAATTGCAAAAGTGATAACTCATAGGGTAAAGATCCTTTTGCTTGAGTTAATATCTTAATAATAGTTTGGGTTCTTATCATGAAGGTAGATTCATATGGGGTTACACAAGAGTGTTTACATTCCATAAAAACAAAGAAGTTTTGAGGCATGGTAGTCAAGATAAACCTTTAAAAAGCACATGACAAGGCTAGTCGGTTATATTTGAGGTTAATGTTGATGCACCTGAATCCATGAAGATGGGTAGCACTTTTTAGTGAAATGAGGTGATGAAAATTTAACATTTTACACATTTTTAAAATTGAAGACCTTATAACTCAAATAAGCTTTGTGAATTTTGATGTGCAATAATTTTTTTTTATAGGATATTGTGTTATATATCTAATGATATTTTTCTCAAAAACTATTTTATTTGCTTATTGTATCAAATTGTCTTTTAATTAAATTTTTTTCCTTGTAAATTTCTAGAAAAGTTAACAAGCGACTTTTGTTATCATGAACTAATTCAATGTTTAAAGTATACTTTTCCAAAACAAACTATATGAGCATGATCTACACAAAACATAGTAGAGCCCACTTTTTATTTTCTTTTTTAGGTGGAGGGGGTGGTGGGTATTATATTTTGTATTATTTATTTACTCTAATTGATTATTATTTGAATTACATTTTATACACCTTTATGTTCCCATCAACTTATTTCCTACTATTTACATAAATTGAAAAACCAAAAATACCATTTTGAAGAGGAGGAATCCACAAGAATCCCACTTATTTTTATATATTTTTGGTTGTTGTAATGTCCTTAACCAAAACACTTTAAAGAATTCACATAAATTTAGTGCAAAACCAAAGAGCATGAGAGAAAATAGAAAAACCTTGAGAAATATCTCTTGAAAAAAAAAAAACAGAGAGATATTTTTACTTGCCTCTTCAAGGAGGAAACACCCTAGAGAAAAGCTCCAAATGAAATAACAATTATTGAAAAAACGTTACTTAACATTCTAATCAATATATATCTATCCATCGATAATATTAATTTCCTATGGGATCACTTATAATGAGGATTAGACAAAATAATTTGGGCCTTATTAATAAAGAGTACCCTTTTTACAATGATTGATTGTTAACTAACTATTTAATGGGTTTATTCAAGGAAGGTGGCCTCATGAAATAATAAGGGGGTTAGGGTAGGACCCGAACATACCCCCCCCCCCCTCGAACTCGGTGCTATCCTCAAGGAAAAATGTGAGGAAATTGTTGTAGAATCGTTGTTGGTTTCCATGTGGCATCTTTTGCTTGCATATATTTCCAACTGATCAATACTTACTTGATTGTGTGTTGGTGCAACTAGCACTCTTTGGTATAAAATAATTATTTTGTATGGAGACAAATGGAACCTTCTTCATCAAGTTCTACTAGGTTGGTTTTCACTTTATAGTTTGATCCCATTGCCTTCTTCAAATAGGACACATGAAATACTAGATGAATCTTGGAGTTGGATGGGAGGGCCAACTTGTGGGTGACTTGACTAATGTGTTGTATGATATGATAGGGACCATAGAACTTGGGATCTAGATTCTGGGGAATTTTATCTTTGAGTGATGTATGTTTATAAGGATGCAGGAAAATAAATACTTGATCCCCTTTGGAAAAGGAAGGTTTGGATATATGATCATCAACTTGTTGTTTCATTGAATTTTGTTCCATAACCAACTTTTCCTTGAGGATATAGATAATGGATTCTTTGGTATGAATCATTCTATCTACTAAAAGAACCTTGGAGGTTCTTGGTATATAGGATGTCATTGATAGGGGGTTTTGACCATAAATAGCTTCATATAATTTTATTTCAGTAGTTCCATGATAAGTGGTATTGTACCACCATTTAACAAGGGGAAGACATTATGTCTATTGGTATGGATTTTTGGAATAAAAGTATCTCAAATAGGTTTCTAATCACTTGTTGACAAGTTCTATTTGTCCATCAATTTGTGGATTGTTAGAAAAAGAGGATTGTAGAGCAACAAAATAAAGAAGATGCATAAATAAAATAGAGAAGATACACAATACAAGAGAGACACAGATATATGTGGTTCACTGAGTATGGGCTACATCCATAGATAAATTAGTAGTCCTTTCTTTATTATTCAGAAAAATGAAGGGATATAACCTACAACACATTCGTTGTAAATTCCTCTTCATGCTCTCACAATCTCCTCTCTCAATCACAATACATTTTCAAAAAAATACACCATCCTCAATACAATTCCATCATACATAAAAGAGGGTTGTCTTCTAGGGAAAAATTAACATAACTTATACCATCAGATCTGCAACCTAATGATGAACGATTCAAATCGACTATGAAATTACAATATTTTATACGGAAAATTTCCCAAAAATTTATCTTTGGGGGTGATGCCCTCGAACCCCCACTAGGGGGAGGCTCCAATGAATGTCGTCACCCCCCATAGACCCCCTAACGAAATATGTTGGGGGGAATCCACCCCACATCTCCTTGTATGTAAATGGTATCCAAACATGACTAAAACACGACCTCTGAATCAAGAAGATAATCAAGCTCCACAACCAACAATCTCCCACTTGGAGACTGATCACAACAACTCCATTGTTATTGTACCTGTTAGACTATGATCTACCTTGGACCTCAAAAGTTTCTCATCTTCATTTTCATGCTTGAAGGCCAACTGAAACTAGAAGGAACTTTGTTTCTCACTAGTTACCACCTTTGTTAACATGTCTACGTGATTTTTTCTAGTATGTATCTTTTCCAACTTCACTTGTTCATCTTCCAAAAAGGATCATATCAAATGGTACCTGAGCTATATATTTGTAGTCTTATAATGGAAGAATGAGTTCTTTTCAAGATGAATGGCACTATGATTGTCACAATACAACCTATGATTCTCATGTTTCTTTCCCAATTCCTGCATAAAGCTCTATAACCAAATAATCTCTTTATTATCCTCTATAGTAGAAACATACTCTATTTCCTTTGTTGAAAGTGCAACAACCTTTTGCAATTTTTAAATCCAACGTATTGTTGTTCCACCTACAGAAAAAACATACTATGTTGTGATCCTCCTACTATCTTTATCACATGCCATGTATGAATCAATATATCCTTTTAGAATAGTGTTTGAACCTCCAAAACATAATGCATGAGTAGAAGTACCTCTCAAATACTTGAGAATCCACTTTACTTCCATCTAGTTCTCTTTACCTTGATTGTTAATATACCTGCTCACAACTCCCACTACATGTGCAATATTTGGCCTTATGCACACCACTATATACATTAAGATAGCAGTTGTTCAGGAGTATGGAAACTTTGACATGTAGTCTATCTACTCCTATGCCTTAGGACATATTTCCCTTGTTAATCTGAAATGGTTGGCCAAAGGTGTACTAACTGGTTTTTCATCCTACATTCTAAACCTCTCCAACACCTTATTTATGTACTCACCCTGAGATAACGTCAATATTTTTATTTTTTGTGTCTCTTGTTATTCTCATACCAAGGATTTTGTTTGTAGCACCCAAATCCTTCATCGCAAATGAATTAGTTGATTTCCTTTTGAGCACATTTATACCCTACATTTTAGACCTTGCAACAAGCATGACATCTACATACAATAGCAAGATAATATAGCTTTCATTTTCTAGCCTCTTAAAATAAACATGATGATCAGAATGACATCTACTATAACCTTGTTCTATCATAAACCTGTCAAATTTCAAATTCCATTTCCTTGGAGATTTATTTAGGCCATACAAGCTCTTCTTCAGCCTACATACCAAATTCTATTTCCCTTTCACCTCATACCCTTGTGGTTTTGCACATAAATATCTTCCTCCATATCCCCATGGGGAAAAGTTGTTTTTACATCTAAATGTTCAAAATGAAAATCTTTTATGACTAATAGACTTAAAATAATCCTAATTGAATTCATTTTAACAACAAGAGAAAAAATTTCATCAAAATATATACCTTTATTATGTGCAAACCCCTTTACAACAAGTCTAGCCATGTACCACATGTTGCCTCCATCTTCTTCATTCAACATGTAAATC
Source organism: Picea engelmannii (assembly GCA_009831015.1). NCBI lineage: Eukaryota > Viridiplantae > Streptophyta > Pinopsida > Pinales > Pinaceae > Picea > Picea engelmannii. The sequence goes on along the minus strand of ML778232.1, from coordinate 2,032,594 downwards.
CATTTATTATGCAATGCTCTTTTTCCCATAGGAAACTGAACCAAGTCCTAATTCTAGTGATTTACAAAGGAGTCCATTTCCTCTTGCATGCCTTGCTACTACTTCTTTTTAGTGTCTACCTTCATTTCCTCTTCAAAACTTTATGGTTCCACAGAATCAGTCAACAATAAATAATACAATGAAGGATTATATTGTTTAGGGGGTATACTTAACCTAATAGATATTCTAACAACACTTACAGGAGTTTGAGGTACATGTTGCTACTGTTGTTGTGCATTTTGATTTTCAGGTACCTTTGGAATTTCATTTTCTTTTATTTCATAAAGCACTGTGTATTCAATGTATTTCTTTTCCTATTTATTTCTCTGCAACTTGTCTTTGTACACGACCATTTTATTGAATACCACATCTATAGTCCTAAGGATTTTTTGATTTTTATAATCCCATAAGTGATAACCAAAATAATTAACAATGTGTAACGACCTCCCCGTTACGACCACAACTTTGATAACAGGTGCAATTTTTTTTTGTGTGTTTAAGGTGTGTGCACGCGTGTAGAAGTAACATACACTATAGACTCTAAGTCGCCACTCGACAACCAACAAGATACAACCACGATGAACATAAAAGACAACAATGACGCGTGACAAGTAACTGCATGCATAACGACGATCACACGACGATAAGTAGAACTGACTACCCACCGTCCTACCCTACAATGGTTAGGACCTCCAAGACACATAAGAAACGCTCAAGCCGAGGTTCCCATCAATTTTAACCATTTAAGGTCTCAGGGCTGGCGACTGTTCTGAGGAAAATATAGGTGTCTACGTCCCGCCCGACACAAGCAGACCAAGCACACGGAAAGTTTACCAACCCCGTACCACATCAATTTTAAGAACAACACCCTTCCTTTACTAACTTAGAATAATTCTATCGTGCTTAATTAAAGAACATTACAACATATAAGTTCGTCCTCAACAATAAACGTTACAATTCCGTTATCATGAAGTAATAAACGCATTAAATTTATATCACCTTGACTTTGTGCAATAACAGGCACCTTCATCAATAGGTGACCTCCATAAAAATACAGCTATATTAACTTTTCCATAATGACAACACCATGGTATATCTTAAATCAACTAACCTAACAATAATCCATCACATTAAAWCTACCATATCCTTACCACGATGACAACACCATTGCATAGTTAAAATCAAATAACTTAACAATAATCCCTTTCATTGAAACTACCTTATCCTTACCACAATTGCCATAACTTGAACGCTAGCTTTAACATGAGCATATTGTAAATTTATTAATAGCCATCCTAATTAAATGCCATCCATTACCAAGCAACTTTAATTGATAGTACATTCCCATTTACTGAACCCCAATAAGTTATGGTACTTAGTTCCAGGGGCCTTACATTTATGTCCTTAGTAACCATAAATTTCCATAGCATATGATACAAAGCAATGTCATTACCTTTTTAATACCATAGTTGCAATTAAATAAAAACATATTCACCCTATTTTATAGGTTTTCCAACTCTAACCTTACATTTTCTTTATGTTCCAATGATCGTACCTTTACCAATCCAATTCTAATATTATATCGACAACACCTATCATTCAATAACTTGCAATTAGAATAACAATGACATTTCTATTATATGTCATCTACACTAAAGTTACACTCTATATTAGAATGGAAAAACAATGCTCTTACTGTACTCACTTATGGTTCCATAACATCCACAAATTCCAGGACTATTCCACTAATATAAGGATAAACAATATTTAAAATGACCATATTTAACACTAACAATATTTAAGAAGGACATTATAAAATATTAACAATATTTAAAATGCCAATATTAAAAAAAATAATAACATTTAAAAATGAGAATATGTAAATTCACATCAGGTTTATATATATCGGTGGCAACTAACATTTATCTATTTGAAAGGGCCATAACATTACTCTACCCGATTGGGCGAATTTATCAATGATTCACCTTTATTAAAAATTAAAACGCAGCACCGTTTTTTTTTTTAAACAAATCACGTCGATGGTGCATCAGTCCGAAAAGGTTTGGGGAAGTGAATGCATGGGTCACAGGCCACGGAATTTATGGAGATTCAAGACCCTTTCCGGGAAGGATTTGTCTCGCAGTAGGGATATCAGACTACCGTAATAAAGGTAAAAAAAAAAACGCCAGAAGGAGATACCACCAAAAACTGCGGACAAAACTTCCCATGAACAGCTGGAAATTTATCTAAGAAGTATGCCAATGTACAACAATGAAATTTGCTTAAGTTTCCCAGGGGAGATTTATTTAACGCAAATTTATGTTCCAAAGTTTACCAAAATTTCTATTTCGATGTTCACCAGTATTAATTAGGTTGCTTTCACAAATTCATTAACAAAAAGAGAACCGAACAGACCTACAATTTTATTAACCTCCACCAGAATGTTGGGTCTAGCTTACAAAGCATGAAAGGTCAATGCGGATATTTTATACCAAGGAAGCGAATAAGTCTATAAGATTCCCGCTTAAGAACATTTAAACTAAACATTGGGTACTCTATTTGAGACCGTTGAATGAACACAGCTAGAATAATAACAATTACCTAGGGTTTAATTTGTCAGCATAACTATTGAGAAAAACGCAGATATTAATAGTTATTGCCCAGAAATTGGTAAGTTAAATCGAGGAATACGCAGATAGTTAATACACCAACATGAATTAAAGATGCCCTTGGAAGATGTAAAAATGATTCTGGGTTGTAAGGTAACTGGCAGTGAATGAAAACACCCAAGAATCTAAACCGCCCACCACAAAATGTAAAAACGCTCATAAACAAAATACCCACCAATGAAAAGCCCACAGTAAGGAGAAAAACGCAGAGAAACATTCCCTTCACAACCAACGCGGGGATGTATGACCCAGGTCACAATGGAGGCGCCCAACCATAAAATAAAACGCCCACTATATATATAAAAACGCCCAAGGTAAAAGGAGAAAACCTACTGAAAAAAAACACGCCCACTGTATATATAAAAATTCCCGAGGAAAAAGGAGAAAACCTACTGAAAAGAAAACACGCCCACTGTATATATAAAATCGCCCAAGGTAAAAAGGAGAAACCTACTGAAAAGAAAACACGCCCACTGTATATATAAAATCGCCCAAGGTAAAAAGGGGAAAACCCACTGAAAATAACACGCCCACTGTATATAAATGCAACGCACATGGAAGAAAAAC
>ML778232.1:2019001-2029235 GCA_009831015.1 Picea engelmannii | reverse complement strand
TGCAGAGTTTAAAGGACAAGGAAATGACATTTTACATCCATACAATGATAGTCTCAGCAGTGAATGACTAAGCACTCTACTCTACTAAGTACATGAGCATACCGTTACCTTGTTGCTTTCCACAATGAACTCCTGTGCTCCTCGCTTCTACGTTGCCTTGTTGCTTGCCGACCGTAGAGACTGCACCGGTACATCCCAGCCAAACGCTAGGGGTACTCTACTTCCCCCTCATCCCCTCGAGATGCAAAGGGGCCACACACAATCCAGACAATAACCTAGCTTCCCTACTCACCTCCAAGTTTGAGCTACCACTCTATCACAGCTGAGAAAGTCCCCAACTCCTCACAAGAAATCCGTCCAGTTTGCAATTTTGGCAGCATAACAATACCTCATACCAGATCCCCTTCTTTCCCCCCACCCCCTTTATTTTATCCCCTTTTTTGACCTCAACACATTTTTTTTTTAGGTTTTCTCCCCAAAAAACCTAAATCATATTTCCTTTAAGTTCCCCCCCCCCCTTCTTTTTTTTTTATTTTTTATTTTTTTTTGAAAAATCAAAAAGGTAAATGCGTTAAGCATCTCTTCATTATATTTTTAAATTCATATATATATATATATATTATTTTATTTTTCTTTTAAACTCCCATTAGTTAACTAATTAAATTCTTCTTTTCAAATTTACAACCACCTATTTGAATTATTTTCTTAATCTCTTTATTTTACCCTACACACTTTATGAAGACTCACATGAGCTAAAGTGGTTTTTTTTTTCTTTTTCTTGTTAAATTTTATTATTAGCACCTGTATTGTTAGTGCTAGCTAGTAGGAAATGAAAGTCTAATGTTATTTGAATGGCAGAGCTATTGTGAGCTAGAATATCAAGGCATTGTTATTAGGAGATAATTAAGCTTTGATTATTATGTTAGGGCGAAGTAGTACCTTCACTAAAAAGATAAATTATCAAGCTTATTACTGGGAATGAGGAAAGGCCTTATGTATGCAATTAAGAAAGGAATTACTTTATGAATTCAATTAAAGGACGGATTGTTTTATGTATTTAATTAAGGAAGGAAACTCCTTGGATTAGGTGGAGGTCGCAAATCATAGGAGTAATGAATATTTAATGTATAGTCTTGAATTATGTTTTTTTTTTTGACATAGGGCTCAAATTCTGAACTGGCGACGCCTAGTTAGGGGAATTGTTTAAGGATTTATTTAGGTGTTGATTTCTTAGGTCTATTTAGTCTGACTCCTTCATCCACATTATTGTGAGGTGCCATTCAGGATGCACCACGTGCTCCAAGGGTGCCACTCGCCTCTTGAGTTTCTTTTGTGCGACGTGCCCTTCAGGATGCACCCCATGCTCCAAGGGTGCCACTCGCCTCTGGACTGATTGGTAGACATCTATAACCGCTGGAGTCAACACTCCGCTAGGTGAACTTGTGGGAGACTAAGGGTTCTAAGGAATAAGGCCCCCGCCTTATTGCGCGCCCCTTAGAATCATCGTGAGCGACTGTCGCAGTCTGCCCTCATGACATCGTGGATCCTCTCGAACTAGGTAATCATTAACCTACAGTTCGAGCCACGGCGGGAGTGCTAGTAGGCGGTGGAAGGGCTGTTGTCCACCCCTCTCCCTCAACCTCTCTGCAAATCGTGTGTGGCCCCTTTACTCCATATGTGAGTCAGGTCGACAAGCTATCGTCAACCTGCATCATCAACAATCATGTCAGAAATGTCAACATAAAATCATCAAATCAATGAAACATCATAGTAAATATATCAACCCAAAAGCACACTCCCTGACTCAGTCTGGAGTCCAAGGGGGTTCTACCGATGCCTCTGCATCCTCAAGGTCAAAAACCCTGCACACTCCATAAAAAAGAGTCAGCAGCACCTGCATCAATCAAAACTAGTAAAACATCATGTCGTCTGTCAATCGCATCATAATCAAGTATAAATGGTTTAACATCACAAAAGTCCAGATCACTTGTGAGAAAGTGTCCTCAAATAATAATTTTTCTCAGTGTGCCAGAGCGGGATGTTACATACACCCCCTCTTGGTCTAAACTTCATCCCGAAGTTTCTCAGTATAAATGCTGAAATAAAAGTACCACTGTATCAAAAGTACCACAGTATCATAAGTCTATCTATCAAACAAAAATGGAAACTGTTGGTGCATATCATATGCATCCTCCCAGGTCACCGAGTGTGGACTATAACTGTCCCACTGGACCTTGACCTGATCTACCGTTCGTCGTCGTAACTGTCGAACGCGATGATCTAAGATGCGGACCGGCTCAGCCATGAGTGCTCCCTCGTCCAATACCTGCAAGAAACTCAGGTCAATCACATGTGTAGGATCACTAATATAATGTCTCAAAATAGATACATGAAAAACATCGTGCATACTCCTCAAAGAATCAGGCAAGGCTAGTCGATAGGCCATGGGCCCCTTTCTCTCCACAATTTCGAAAGGTCCCACGAACCTAGAGAAATTTTATCTCCCTTTCCAAACTTGATCAAACTCTCATGTGGTTTAACCCGCAAGAATACTCGATCGCCGACCTCGTAACTACGGTCGAATCGGTGCCCATTGGCATAACTCTTCTGTCGATCCTGCGCTTCTTTAATCCTTTGTCTTATGGTTTGCATATGCTCTTCCATTTCTTGGATCGCTTCTGGCCCCACCAGGACCCTATCCTCAAGCCGATCCCAACTCAAGGGAATTCGACATGGTCGCCCATAAAGAAACTCAAAAGGCGCCATCTTTATGGTGCTTTGATAACTGTTATTGTAAGCGAACTCTACTAGAGGCAAGAATTCCTCCCAACGTTTTTGTTGGTCCATCACGTACATGTGCAACATGTCTCCTAAGGTTTGGTTCGTACATTCTGTCTGTCCTTCCGTCTCTAAGTGATACGCAGTACTAAATTTAAGTTGGGTTCCCAAGGCCTCTTGGAAACTCGTCCAAAATCGTCCAGTAAACATCGATCCTCGATCGGATATAATCTTTTTAGGGACGCCATGCAGCCTCACAATCTCACTGATGAAAACTCTCGCTATGTCAGGTGCCTGATATGTCATACGCACGGGAATAAAGTGAGCACTCTTCATCAGAGTGTCTACTACTACAAAAATCGAGTCGTGTCTCCTTGTCGTCAGTGGCAATCCAACAATAAAATCCATCGATATAACTTCCCATTTCGATTCCGGAATGGCATGTGGTTGAATTAATCCTGTCGGGTGTCTATGTTCAGCCTTTACCTGCTGACACTCGAGACATCTAGCCACCAAGTTGACTATGTCAGCCTTCATTCCCTTCCAGAAGAATAAGGGTTTAAGGTCTGCCCTCATCTTCGTAACTCCTGGGTGAGCCATGTAAACTACTCTATGAGCCTTGCTCAGGATCAACATCCTCAACTTGTCACTTGGCAGTACGTAAATACGACTTATAAACCTCAATAAACCGTCGCTATCAAATGAATATCCCTCATATCGTGGTACCATCTTGGTGTTTTGTCTGATAAAATCCTTGACTTCTTTGTACCAGTCATCATCACGCAGTAAGGTGAGAATCTTCTCACGTAGATTCATCTGAAGAGGTAACACCGAAAAGATGCGAGGTCTCTGACTCAAAGCATCGGCTACTATGTTCACAGTTCCCTTTATGTAAGTAATCTCGAAGTCGTACTCGCTAAGCAATTCCGACCAACGTCGTTGTCGCGCGTTCAAGTCTCTTTGTGTGAAAATGTGTTGTAGTCCACAATGATCAGTCTTTAATTCAAATTTTCATCCAACAAGGTAGTGTCTCCAAACCTTCAAGGCATATACGATGGTTAGTAACTCCAAATCGTGCGTCGCGTAGTTCTCCTCATGCCTTCTCAGCTTCCTCGAAATGTAAGCAATCACTCGTTCGTCCTGCATCAATACCCTTCCTAAACCTTCCTTGGATGCATCGGTGCATACCAAGAAGTTTGCATCCATGTCAGGGACCTTTAGTATTGGCGCGGTTGTCAACAACTCTTTAAGCCTCTGAAATGCCTCCGCGCATTTCTTTGTCCAAACAAACTTCTTGTTTTTCTTCTACAATTCCGTGATCGGATTTGCTATCTTCGAAAAACCCTCGACAAACCGTCGATAGTATCCTGCTAATCCCATAAAACTATGTACTTCTGTGCCATTCGTCGGCGCAGGCCATTCCATAATAGCCTCAACCTTGGTTGGATCCACGGCGATACCTTCGCCGGAGATGACATGCCTTAAGTAGTGAATCCTCGATTGATAAAAAGAGCATTTGGACAATTTGTGTTCTCGTAAACATTGTAGTACCAAGTGCAAGTGCTCATCATGCTCCTCCGTCGTCCAAGAGTAGATCAAGATATCGTCAATGAATACTTGGACAAACTTGTCCAAGTACTCGCGGAACACCCCGTTCATCAAGCTCATGAATACCCCTGGGGCGTTTGTCAGTCCAAAAGGCAAAACAATAAACTCGTAATGTCCAAATCTCATCTTAAAGGCGATCTTAGGGATGTCATCCTCCTTGATCCGTAACTGGTGATACCCGAATCGCAAATCGATCTTGGAGAACACCGTCGCACCCTTCATTTGATTGAACAAATCATCAATTCTTGGTAAGGGATACTGATTCTTGATCGTAGCCTTGTTCAGTTGACGGTAGTCAATGCAAAGCCTCCATGATCCATCCATCTTTCGTATGAAGATAATTGGTGCACCCCACGGTGACACACTAGGACGTATCAGTCCCAGGTCCAACAACTCCTTCAGTTACATTTTCAACTCTGGCAACTCTGGGGTCGACATTCGATAAGTAATTATTGCTATCGGTTCAGTCCCCGATTTCAGGTCTATGGTAAACTCCAGTTCCCTTTCCGGTGGCATCCCAGGCAACTCCTTTGGAAACACGTCCGCAAACTCCTTCACCACCGGAAGGTGTTCTAGACCTTCCGCTACTCCCTTTTCGTTTAGTGCAAGGATCGCGTAAAGATTGCACCCCTTGCGCATACTCTTATGTAACTGTAAGGAAGAGACGAACCTCAAGGATACTCCCTGGTTCCATCCTACAATCACCCATCTAAGTCCTCCATCATCGACCAAGCTCAACCTCTTCGTCTTACAGTTGAGTATCGCCTCATGCGATTCCAACCAATCCATACCAATCACGACGTCATAAGATCCTAAGATCGTGATGTACAAGTTGACCCTCGTGACAAACTCTCCCAGGTTAAGGGCACAGCCCGTAACCTTTCCTCCAACCTTTTGTTTGTCTCCCGAAGCTAAACTCATCATGTTCGACTGCCTTTACCTTAATCCTTTTTAGCGTTGCACCAGAAATGAAACTCTCAGTAGCTCCTCGGTCTATCAAAATACTAAGGGTTTGGTCAGCAACAGTACCTGTCGTCTCGAGCACAGTTGACTGGTGCTCCGCCTGGTGGTTATTCACCGCTGCATGTATCCGATGGGCCTTGCCCATATCTCCCACAGTAGCAGGTCCAGCTGATCCAGACACTCTGGCCCTCTCTACAGGACAATCGCGCTGGTAGTGTGGCTCCCCACACGTCCAACACCCCTTCTTCGGCCCAGTAGTCTTGGTACCCGAAGTAGAAGATAGTCGCCCACCGACCTGAAACCCTGGTCTGTTCTGCTGAACAGTCCTAAACTGCTGCTACTGCGGGCAACGTTGCTGTTGGTGTTGTGGTCCTCGATAAGATGTCTGTTGCTGAGGCGGTGGTCATCAGGGTGTAGCAAAAGTGGATCCCCTCTGGAAGCCACGATATCACGGCGTATTTCTCGTTGGTGTCCCATGTTGCGGTGCACCAGACGAACTTTGCCCTGCGGGTCTCGCTGGAGTCCTGGTCTGACTCCCACTGATAAGCTCCTCCTCTGCTATGAGGGCCTTTTGGAAAACGTCGTGCAAGGTTTGAGGCATCAAGATCCTAACCTTTGCACACAGGCTATCGTTAAGGCCAAACACGAACCTGTTGAATTTGAGCTTCTTAGTGTTAAGGTGTGGAGCATACCGGAGCAGCTCCATAAAACGTGCCTCGTACTCGGGCACCGTACGACCTCCCTGTCGTAACGCGTTGAACTCATTGAGCTGACGCTCAATGAATTCCTCTGAAAGGTACCTCTCTAGGAACCATTCCTCAAACAGTTCCCATGAGACATTTTCAACGGCGATGTTTAGCTGCGGCAGGAGCGTCTTCCACCATAGAAGAGCACTCCACTTCAGTTGAAAGACCGCCATGCAGACCTTTATGTTGGAGGTATAATCGCGAAGTGTGAAGCCCATCGCCATATTCTCCAACCATGCCTCAGCGGCTGCGTCATTTGGGGCACCAAAGAACTCGGGAAATTTTACCTTCTCGAGTTCACGGTGAATGCTACCTGTAACGGCCGGTGCGTGCGGCGGAACCTCAAGGGGTGCTGGCGCCCTGGCCTCGTCTCTGTCCAATCGTCTGATCAGAGCCTCAGACATGCGCTGAAAGGATCTCATCATCCCAATAACATCACCAACTGCTATCTGCTCCTGTCCGAGAACCTGCTCGCCTCCCTGGGGGTTAGACCCCTCAGGCGTGGATGCAGCTGGAGGCGTCACGCCTCCTCCCCTAGCACCCCGTCATCTGCCTCTGCGACATCCTCTAAACATGATTACCTGCACACACACAATCAACTCGATCAGAAACAGTATAATAAAACCAACTCATGTCAACGAAAGTCGTAGCAAACCCTAAGTCGTGGGTCGAACCGGCTCTAATACCATATGTAACGACCTCCCCGTTATGACCACAACTCTGATAACAAGTGCAATTTTGTTTTGTGTGTTTAAGGTGTGTGTGCTCGTGTAGAAGTAACTGACACTCTAGACTCCAAGTCGCCACTCGACGACCAACAAGATGCAACCACGATGAACATAAAAGACAACAATGATGCATGACAAGTAACTGCATGCATAACGACGATCACACGACGATAAGTAGAACTGACTACCCACTGTCCTACCCTGCAATGGTTAGGACCTCCAAGACACATAAGCAACGCTCAAGCCCAGGTTCCCATAGATTTTAACCATTTAAGGTCTCAGGGTTGGCGACTGTTTTGAGGAACATGGAGGTGTCTACGTCCCGCCCGACACAAGCAGACCAAGTACACGGAAAGTTTACCAACCCCGTACCACATCAATTTTAAGAACAACACCCTTCCTTCACTAACTCAGAATAATTCTATCGTGCTTAATTCAAAAACATTACAACATATAAGTTCATCCTCAACAATAAACGTTGCAATTCCGTTATCATGAACTAATAAACGCATTAAATTTATATCACCTTGACTTTGCGCAATAACAGGCACCTTCATCAATAGGTGACCTCCATAAAAATACAGCTATATTAACTTTTCCATAATGACAACACCATGGTATATCTTAAATCAACTAACCTTACAATAATCCATCACATTAAATCTACCCTATCCTTACCACGATGACAACACCATTGCATAGTTAAAATCAAATAACCTAACAATAATCCCTTTCATTGAAACTACCTTATCCTTACCACAATTTCCATAACTTGAACGCTAGCTTTAATATGAGCATATTGTAAATTTATTAATAGTCATCCTAATTAAATTCCATCCATTACCAAGCAACTTTAATTGATAGTACATTCCCATTTACTGAACCCCAATAAGTTATGGTACTTAGTTCCAGGGGCCTTACATTTATGTCCTTAGTAACCATAAATTTCCATAGCATATGATACAAAACAAGGTCATTACCTTTTTAATACCATAGTGGCAATTAAATAAAAACATATTCACCCTATTCTATAGGTTGTCCAACTCTAACCTTACATTTTCTTTATGTTCCAATGAATGTACCTTTACCAATCCAATTCTAATATTATATCGACAACACCTATCATTCAATAACTTGCAATTATAATAACAATGACATTTCTATTATATGTCGTCTACACTAAAGTTACACTCTATATTAGATTGGAAAAACAATGCTCTTACTGTACTCACTTATGGTTCCATAACATCCACAAATTCCAGGACTATTCCACTAATATAAGGATAAACAATATTTAAAATGACCATATTTAACACTAACGATATTTAAGAAGGACATTATAAAATATTAACAATATTTAAAATGCCAATATTAAAACAATAACAACATTTAAAAATGAGGATATGTAAATTCACATCAGGTTTATATATATCAGTGGCAACTAACATTTATCTATTTGAAAGGGCCATAACATTACTCTACCTGATTGGGCAAATTTATCAATGATTCACCTTTATTAAAAATTAAAACGCAGCACCGTTTTTTTTTTTTAAACAAATCACGCCAAGGGTGCATCAGTCCGAAAAGGTTTGGGGAAGTGAATGCATGGGTCACAGGCCACGAAATTTATGGAGATTCGAGACCCTTTCCAGGAAGGATTTTCCTCGCAGCAGGGAGATTGGACTACCGTAATAAAGGTAAAAAAAAATGCCAGAAGGAGCTACCACCAAAAACTGCGGACAAAACTTCCCATTAACAACTGGAAATTTATCTAAGAAGTATGCCAATGTACAACAACGAAATTTGCTTAAGTTGCCCAGGAGAGATTTATTTAACGCAAATTTATGTTCCAAAGTTTACCAGAATTTCTGTTTCAATGTTCACCAGTATTAATTAGGTTTCTTTCACAAATTCATTAACAAAAAGAGAACCGAACAGACCTACAATTTTATTAACCTCCACCAGAATGTTGGGTCTAGCTTACAAAGAATGAAAGGTCAATGCGGATATTTTATACCAAGGAAGCGAATAAGTCTATAAGATTCCTGCTTAAGAACATTTAAACTAAACATTGGGTACTCTACTTGAGACCGTTGAATGAACACACTTAGAATAATAACAATTACCTAGGGTTTAATTTGCCAGCATAACTATTGAGAAAAACACAGACATTAATAGTTACTGCCTAGAAATTGGTAAGTTAAATTGAGGAATACGCAGATAGTTAATACACCGACAAGAATTAAAGATGCCCTCCGCAGATGTAAAAACGATTTTGGGTTGTAAGGTAACTGGCAGTGAATGAAAATGCCCAAGAATCTAAACCACCCACCGCAAAATGTAAAAACTCTCATAAACAAAATACCCACCAATGAAAAGCCCACAGTAAGGAGAAAAATGCAGAGAAACATTCCCTTCACAACCAACGCGGGGATGTACGACCCAGGTCATAATGGAGGCGCCCAGCCATAAAATAAAACTCCCACTGTATATATAAAAACGCCCAAGGTAAAAGGAGAAAACCTACTGAAAAAAAACATGCCCACTGTATATATAAAAACGCCCGAGGAAAAAGGAGAAAAACTACTGAAAAGAAAACTTGCCCACTGTATATATAAAATCGCCCAAGGTAAAAAGGAGAAAACCTACTGAAAAGAAAACATGCCCACTGTATATATAAAATCGCCCAAGGTAAAAAGGGGAAAACCCACTGAAAAGAACACGCCCATTGTATATAAATGCAACGCACATGGAAGACAAACGAAAACGAATAGCTGGACCATATACAAACGAAAATGAAATAGCCATAAACCCCAACCATTTACCAAACCCTAAAACTGAACTAATTATAAAAATGAGAATCTTCAAAAAATACCCCCCCCCTTTTTTTTTTTCTTGCAGAGTTTAAAGGACGAGGAAATGACATTTTACATCCATACAATCATAGTCTCATCAGTGAATGACTAAGCACTCTACTCTACTAAGTACATGAGCATATCGTTGCCTTGTTGCTTGCCGCAATGAACTCTTGTGCTCCTCGCTGCTCCATTGTCTTGTTGCTTGCCGACCGTAGAGACTGCACCGGTACCTCCCAGCCAAATGCTAGGGGTACTCTGCTTCCCCCTCAGCCCCCCGAGCCGCAAAGGGGCCACACACAATCCAAACAGTAACCTAGCTTCCCATCTCGCCTCCAAGGCTGAGCTACCACTCTATCACAACTGAGAAAGTCCCCAAATCCTCACAAGAAATCCGTCCAGTTTGCAATTTTGGCAGCATAACAATACCTCATACCAGATCCCCTTCTTTCCCCCCATCCCCTTTCTTTTATCCCCTTTTTTGACCTCAACACATATTTGTTTTAGGTTTTCTCCCCAAAAACCCTAAATCATATTTCCTTTAAGTTCCCCCCCC
>ML778232.1:1971776-2017788 GCA_009831015.1 Picea engelmannii | reverse complement strand
AAATCGTGTGTGGCCCCTTTACTCCATATGTGAGTCTGGTCGACAAGCTATCGTCAGCCTGCATCATCAACAATCATGTTAGAAATGTCAACATCAAATCATCAAATCAATGAAACATCACAGTAAATATATCAACCCAAAAGAACACTCCCTGACTCAGTCTGGAGTCCAAGGGGGTTCTACTGATGCCTATGCATCCTCAAGGTAAAAAACCCTACACACTCCATAAAACAAAGTCAGCAACACCTGTGTCAATCAGAACTAGTAAAACATCTTGTCGTCTGTCAATCACATCATAATCAAGTATAAATGGTTTAACATCACAAAAGTCCAGATCACTTGTGAGCAAGTGTCCTCAAATAATATTTTTTCTCAGTGTGCCAGAGTGGGATGTTACACATTGTATCCAATAAATTTACACTTATTGGATTTTTCCTCAAGCTATGTTCTATTTTCTTTATCAATATGGACAAATGCTTCACAACCGAATGTCTTCAAAAATGAATACTTTACCTTTTTACCTATCCATTCCTCCTCTAGAATACCACCATCCAAGTAAATTGAAGGTCATATTTTTATTAAGTAAACATAAATATCCACAACATATTCCCAATACTATAAGGGAAACCCTGCATGCAATCTAATAGTCCTTGAATGCTTCGTAATTGTCCTATTCATCCTTTCTGACACACCATTTCCTTGTGGTTTTCTTGGAACTATCTTCTCTCTATAAATCCCATGGTATGAACAATAATTATCAAACTCCTTACTGCAGTATTCACCTCCATTATCAAATCCAAGACACTTCAACCTTTTTCTTGTCTCATTCTCAACCAAAGATTTACATTTCTTAAAATTATAAAAAAACATCATATTTTTGTTGAATACCATAAACCCAATTTTTCCTTGTTTCATCATCAATAAAAGTAACATAATAATGAGATCCAGCAAGATATGACACCTGAGAAGGTCCCCATACATCTACATGCACAAGATCTAACTTTTCACTCTTATTTTACTTCCTGAATATGAGAAATATGACTCTCTTCTATTTTCCATAAACCCAATGCTCACATAAATCCAAATCAATTTTTTTAAGATCTGGAAACAATTTCCTTTTGTAGAGTATATGCATCCCCTTCTCCCTCATGTGTCCAAGCCGATGATTCCATAGTGTTTTATCCACTCTTGTAGAAGCTAAAAATATAGAAGAGACAACATTACCAGTACATAAATACAATGTACCTACCTTCTCTCCTTTTTCTATTACCAGTAATCTTTTAGTGACCTTCCGCGCCTTTTCCGTAAATGTATATATACAACCTTCACTTCCCAACTATCGTGTTGAAATTGTATTTCTTCTCAAATATGGATCATGTCTCACCTCTTTCATCAACCATTGGTTTCCATTCTTTAACTTTATTTGTACCTTACCCATTCCAACAATTTTACATGGTTCATCATCACCCAAATAAACATGTCCAAAATTACCTTAAAAATAATCTTGAAAATATTTCCTATGGGGTGTGGCATGAAATGAACGCCCTTAATCTAATACCCAAGAATCATTGATATTATATAAAGAGATAATCAAAGCATCTTGTAACACATTAGCTGCTACATTTGCTTCCAGATTGTTTTCTCTTGTTGTCCATCTCCTTGTTTCATTGGAGATATGTAGTATTTATTCAGGTGTCTTTTCTTCCCACAATTCCAATGCTCTATCTTTACTAGTATGGATTTGGATTTACCTTTCCAAGACTTCCCACAGTTCCCTGGGCTCTTTCCCCTTTCCCTTTATCTTCCCTTGTTCTCCACGGTCAACGCATTACCTGATGTCTCACTTGTGCTTTTCCGTCGCATTTCCTCTCTAACGATAACACAAAAAACATCATCAAATTTCAAATTGTTTGACTGGAGATAGAGTTACTTACATTCATGAGAACAACATTAGAACAACCCTAACCTCATCATCCAAGTTCACTCTTACATAACTTAGCTAATTAGTAATTGTATTAATTTCATTTAAATGGTCAGCAATAGACCCACCTTCTGAAAAATTCATATTAAATAATCACTTCATTAGAAATACCTTATTGTAGGTCGAGGGTGCTAGCACTCTTTCTGTCTTGAGCAATTTCAAGGAAAAAATTTCTCTATGGGAACTTTTGCTAGCACCTTTATCAATTTTTGGGAGGAAATGCTCAGGATTAACATTTTTGGTTAAGATCTTCAGGTTCTCTTGGGAAAGATTCAAATTTTGACAAATTTTGAATTTAAATTGGTTTTTAAGACAATTTTTTTCGTCGACCTTTATGCAAGGTTTTTTATTTATTTTTATTAATAAATTTGGATAAAATAATATTGGGCCCATATGTCCAAACTCCAATTAGTCCACAAGATATCAAAGTTAAGCATTGAGCCACCAAGGGGATAATCCCATGAGAATGAAAAATCTCTCTCAATCCCAACAGATCAAAAGAAATATTTTGGATTTGTTGTCTGAAGCAACTTCATGTATTTTTCATGGAGATCTCACAGTTTGAGAACTTCACCTCTTATACAAATCCTAAAAACTGTGATTTTTTATGATGGAGTATGGGATAACTTTTTTGTTTCTCGTTTATAACATATCATGATTCTTTTTTTATGGTCATCTGTAGACTGGGTGAAGAAAGGTATCGAAAATATTCAAAACTATTTTTTTGTATGTCACTACAAGAAGTTCCCACGGTTCTTCACACAGAAAACAAGGGATTTTATGGAAATAATTGTTTTTGTAGTTAATTTCACACTTAGACTCTGACCATATGGAGAGTCATTTTGAAAAATTGAAATATTGTTTTCTCAAGAACAAGCTCATATACAAAAACCTCCCTTAGTTTTCACACAAGAGTTATGGTTTGGGAGATACAAGCAAAGCTTTATAGCTCATTTTTCAGATTTGAAAATACAAGATTTTTCTTGTTTTAGTCATGACGTTTGAGAATAGATTACAAGGTTATGGAGAGGTATTTTGAAAAAATGAAAGAGGTTTTCCTCAAGAAAAATCGCATATAGAAACACCTCCCTCAGTTTTTACACAGGTGTCATGGTTTGGGAGATACAAGAAGATATTTGAAACTCATTTTTCATAAATATGCCATATACTATGAAATTGGATAGCTATCCCTTAGTTCAATTTTGCACATGCCATGAGGAGGTGTCAAGTCGAGAAGACACATGTGTTGGATTACTGAGAGGGGGGGTGAATCAGTAATAGAGCAATTTAATCCTTTTTAACCATATAATCCAAGTGTTATATCAATGTAGCATTATCATCCAATAACTGCAGCGTAAATAAGAAATGAACAAATGAACAATCATACACATACACAGTACACCAGTGTTTTACGTGGAAACCCAAAGCAGGAGAAAACCACAGAATGTTTTTTCTTATATGTCTTGAACAATTACATTCATTGGAAGCACCAAATTCCTTTTTCTTCCAGCTGCAATTGGAAGGAGGCTCCAACCCCATATTTTATCAGGCTACAACCTGAGGGAAGATCCAACTCCCCAATTCTCTGGCTACAACCAGAAGGAGGCTACAACCCCCTATGTTCTCTGGCTACAACCGGAAGGTGGCTACAACCACCTGTCCTTGCCCCGTCCAAATTCCATGAAGTAGAAGTAGAATGATGGAACCACTATCACACTATCACTGTGAGATATGTCATTGTAAACCTATACCAATAAACCTGAACCATGCATCAACCAACATCAACCTATACCTCAACCTACAATCAACTTGTTCCATAAACAAGTGCACCAACTTGTACCAAACAATCTGTAATCAACCTGTAACATCAACAAGTGAAACCAACCATGTACCAAGTATGTACCAATCATGTGTCAAGTACTCATAAACTATGACTCATCAATATGTACCAACATCATCAACTATACACCTCATGTATGTGCCAACTCATCAACTACTTGCCTCAACTATGTACCCAAATTGTACCTCAACCAAAAGCCCTCATCAATTTCATCATCCAAATATGATTTGTAACTCTGTAATAGACCTAGTGTATATGGTCACATACCTGCAAACCTTCCTTAACTTTAACAACAAGAGACTAGCATTTTCATCAAACGTCTCTTTAGTCTCACAAGACTAGTTTTGGATTAGTCAACAACCCTAACTTGAAATAATCATAACTTTGTACCTGTAATGAATAAAGATCTGAAACTGATATACAAAGTTCTTCAGTGTGTTTTGTTTTATTCCTCCGGGTTTCACTACTTGGAACCTCTCAGAAAAGGAGTTATGTCAAAAATGGCACACCTTCTGAATTCTGGCTTATTCTAGAGAGTGACCTTGTAGAGCATGCCCCAGATGGAATATTTGTTGAATTGATATGAAACTGTTAAAAATAATACTAAATATTGTACTATAACCAACACATTTGGTATTACTGAAGTTGGATCTTTTATGAAGAAGTTATGAGAATTTTACCCGAAACACTTGTTTTTGACTACTTTCAGGACTAGCCACACACGCTATTTTCCATGGAGTGTAACTCCAAAAATACAATGACCCGCAAGATGAATTTTTTACCAACGATACTTGGATATGTTTCCTCAATGGAATAGAAATTTCATGGTCTGAATCATTCTATAAAAAACATTATTGCGAAAATGGTGAGATGACCTGAAAAAAACATACCTTAGAAAACATCATCAAAAGAATTTATCCTTCCTTGAATTCCGGCCTTATTTTCTTCACTTTCCTCAAAAATTCAGCTTATATATCCTTTGGTTACCTCATACACCTATAGGTATTAAATATTCTCAAGTGTGATTTAAATGAGAGATCCTTTCCTCTTATTTATACTCTCCAAGTAGCTTCCTTAAAAACATCTTCTAGGTCGCTTTGCCCACTTTCCTTATTTTAGGGTTAACCCACTTCTAATTTCTCCATTAAATTTATTATTTAAATAATTGCTTTTGTATTCACTTTGAATTATAGTGCACTCATCACTTCACTTTATTATTTACCTTTAAAAACTCTTAAACCACTTTGACTACTTTGACATTTTCGGGCTTCTAGATGACATATGAGGGTCCTCCAACTTCATAAGGCCATAACTCTCAAACCGTGAGGAGTTATATGATGTTCCACATACTACGATAAATGGAATGACATGTACTATCCATATAGAATAGTATTACCTGAAATATATATCAAAACTCATACCGTTATCCATCAAACAAACTTGGGTCCATTACCCAAACCTGGGTTCTCCAACTTCTCAGGGCCATAACTCTGTAACCATGAGGAGTTATGTGACGTTCCACATACCATCGAAAATGACATGAAAAGAAATATCCATATAGGATAGTTTCACTGACAAATTCACTCGCATTCATCTCATTATTCCACAAATAATCATGGGTTCTCTAACCATACTTCTAGGATAACTCAATCCGCAAAGCGTCTTCCCGTGAGGGCTTTCACCATAAGGGGGCCACTTTGGAGTTCATTCATTTCTACTTATTATCAACCATGAAAAGACAATAACGAGTCATATTTACATCACACAATATTGGGTCCATTACCCAACCTTTGTTCTATGGGGCTTTCTTCAAGGGTTGACATCAATGACAACCAACCTTAATGAACAATCTCCCCCTTTGGCATTGATGGAAACACTCTGATGCAATATTGAAATCATATCACTCATGCTCCCCTTGGAACCATGCCTCTATCATTTGTATCTGATAAATCTGCTCCCCTTGGAACCATGCCTCTATCCTCTACATATGATAAACCTCTCCCCCTTTGTCATCAATGGAAAATGTATCTTTCCATCCGGGGTTGCTCTCCATGACTGAACTGTCCTCTTATGGTGCTTCCTCATGTAAATCCAAGACATATAAGATAATCATTCAAAAGGAATTCATTTTGGAGTAGAAATAACTACAAGTCTCTAGCGAAGATATTCAAAGGATTCTCATGGAAGTGGTTTTGTGAAGATGTCTGCCACTTGTTCTTTTGTTCCCACATACTCAACTCTAATGTTCTTTTCTGCAACCTGCTCCCATATAAAGTGATACTTTATTAGAATGTGCTTCATCTTGGAGTGCATCACTGGGTTCTTCGAGATACTGATGGCATTTGTATTATCACAATAGATTGGAATGGGCTCATCATACTCAACCTGTATATCTGTCAGATTTTGTTTCATCAAAAGAACCTCTGTACAACATGATGTTGTTGCAATATACTCTGCCTCGGTTGTAGATAAAGATATTGATGATTGTTTCTTTCTTAGCCATGATACTAAACACTCACTCAAGTAGAACGCTGCTCCACTAGTGCTTCATCGGTCATCAATACAACCTGCCCAATCTACATCTGTGTAGGCAATAAGTGATAGATCATTTCCTTTTGGATACCATAATCCAAACTCTTATGTTCCTTTGAAATATCTGAAAATCCTCTTCACTGCTAACACATGTGACTCCTTTGGTGTTGCTTGAAATCATGGCACCTGTCCAACTTCTTGCATTACATCTGGTCTGGATGCTGTCACATATAGTAGGCTGCCAATCATTTAATTGTATTGCCTCTGATCTGTAGACTTCGAATCATCATCTTTGCTCAACTTGCAACTGGTTTGCATGGGAGTGATAATTGGTTTGCAATCTTCCATTCTGAACCTCTTTATCATTTATCTGATATAATTGGTTTGAGAAATAAAAATTCCTTGGTTGCTTTGACGTATATGAAGTCCCAAAGAAGGATAGTTATCCAAGTAACGAAATTTCAAATTCATTCTGCATATCTTTTGCAAATTTCTGGTATAACCTGTCATCATCACTACCAAAAATAATATCATCAACATAAACTTCAATTAATAAAATATTACATTTACTTACCTTGATGTAGAGGTTGTTGTCTGCACTTCCTTTTCTGAACCATGTCTACTGCAGCTTCTTATCCATTCTGGAGTACCATGCTCTAGGGGCATGTTTTAGACCATACAAGGCCTTCTTTAATTTACACACATAATCTGTGTTCTCTGACAACTAAAATCCTTTTGGTTGTTCAATGTAGACTTATTCTTCAAGTTCCCCATTCAAAAAAGTTTATTTTATGTCCATCTGATTTACTTTAACATTTTTGAAGCATGCATAGGCTAAAATCCAACAGATTGCTTCCATTCTGGCAACTAGGGAAAATGTCTCTTCAAAGTTGATTCCTTCAATCTGTGTATATCATTTACATACCAATCTAGCTTTGTTCCTTATAACTTGTCCATATTCATTTAATTTATTCCTGAAAACCCATTTTGTGTCGATCACATTCTTATTCATTGGTCTTGGAACCAATTCCCAAGTGTCATTTTTCTCTATTTGATCCAATTATTCATCCATGGCCTTATTTCAAAATCCATCCTTGCTGGATTCCTCAAAACAGTTTGGTTCAATTGTAGATACGAGTGCTAGGTGTGTTTGTTCCGGTGAACGGATTCCTCTTCTAGTCTCAACTCCTGCATCTTTGTTTCCAATAATCTGATCTGAAGGATGATTCTTCTGTACTCGTTTACTAGGTGTCTTTGGAGACACTTGCTGAACTTTCTCTTTTGTTTTTGTCGGATTCTTTTCATATTCCTCTTCTACTTCCTTTTCATCTTCTGCTTCTTCTTCAGAAGGCTATTCCATTGATTCATTTTCTTCTTCCTTTGATTATGGTCTGCCTATTTCATTAATTGTTACGTTGATGCTTTCCACAATTTTTTTCAATATCATTTTGTAACACTTGTATGCTTTCCTTGTACTTGACTAACCAACAAGTAGTCCTTTGTCCAGACGAGAGTCAAACTTTCCCATTCTACCATCTTCTCTTTTGATGTAGCATGTGCTTCCAAAAACTCTGAAGTGATTCACATTTGTTGGTCTTCCTTTCCATAGCTCGTAGGGACTTTTTTCAGTGTTGTTTTTGAGCATTACTTTGTTTTGAATGTAAAATGTTGTATGCACTTCCAGTGTCCAAAACATATCTGTCAATTTGTAATCCATTAGCATTATTTGAGCCATTTTCTCTTTGATTATCATCCATTACAATAATGTTCCTTTGTCTCTGAACCACTCTCTAAACCAATCTATGAATCCATGCTCTTGTCCACTATCATATATCTATCCAAACCTGTTAAGTGTTCTTATGAATCCATCTTTTTCCATATTGTCCAAGACTCTACTTGCGCAACTATCCATAATGCTAACCCATTTATCAGTATACTATCATGAAGTCTTGATTAATCTATCAAACTTTACTTCTTCTAACGGTCTAATATTCATATTACTTGGAAGTCTCTAAGTCATATGGCTCAAAACAATTCATTCTCTTATGTGTATTCATCATCATCTTCATTGGTAGATTCATCATCATCTTCATTGGTAGATTCATTATCTCTCTAAGCTCTGACTTCTGTCTTTCTTTCTCTGGATTCATCTTTCACTACAATGCCTGAAAGTAAAATCTCTTGAACATGTTCCTTATTTACTTGCCCTTCTTTTCTTTCAGTTATTTTCCAAACCTTTATGTATTTGACATCTTTCTTTTTCTCTGTAGAATTTTATTCATCTCGTTTTATTGTCAATCTTACGATCTTTAGTACCTAGTCTTTGTTCACCTATTCTTCCTGTTTTCTTATCCATACTTTGTTATATCTGATATCAATATTCTCTTTCATGGAATTATCGATCATGCTTCTACAATCACTGTCTATGTGTCCATAGTTATGACATTTGTAACACTCAATGTTACATGCGGCCACATAGACACTTATTTCTTGAACATTTCTTTTATAATCCATGCAACCTTATGTCCAAAGTTAGTACAATAAAAACAACGACCATAAAATAAATTTGCATACCTAAGAGTGAATGATTTTCTTTGTGGCGTAGTCCTTCTGAATTTTTGTCTTGATTGATCATGATCATGATTGAAGCTTCTTTGTGGCTTGAACATGGATGGTCTTCTTGAAGATGTATCTTCAATAGTTTTCTTAGATTTTGGTTGACCACGATTCCTTCCTTTGAGTACTTCTGCATAAATCTTTCTATTTTCTTCATTCTTCTTTTCTAGCAAGCTAGTGTGCTTCTATTCATTCTCTATAACTGATGTGGATGTTTCCGTCTCTTCAACATTCTTGTTGAGCTTGATGATTTTACTTTTCAATGTGACAACTTATTCTTCAAACTTCTCAACCCCTTCTTCTTTCTTCATTATCTGAGACTTCATGACTTCTTCTGTTCTTTTCAATTCTTCAAGTTGAATTTTTAATGTGATTATTTCTTCTTCGAGTCCTTTCTCTTATTGACCAAACTCTGCCTCAATCTGTTTTATATCGTTAGTTCTTTCCTTAATACGATCTATCAATATCTTCTCTCTCATTTATGCTTCTTCCTTTTGTGTTGCTATGTTGGTTTCCAAACACTACTTTTGATATTCAAGATTTTCTTCGATCTTTCTGGCTTCTTCTAGTTGAGTTCTTAAGTTCTCGATGACCTGTTGGACTTCTTCAAAAATGTGAACACTTTCCTTTTGTTTGATCAATTCTTTCTTTAGTGAATTGTTTTCTTATTTTAGTTCATCTAAAGCACTAATCAATTCTTCTTCATAATTGTCTTCCTTCTCAATTATTTTTTCTTTCTCATTTCCTTCATGGGATTCTATTTCAAGATGTCCACGTTTTTCACAATTAACACAAAACAACATACCTCTATTGATTATGTGCTCTTCATCTTCTAAATCTTCTTGACATGGTGAACATAATTCTTCCTGATTTGTATCTACATCTTCTTTGACATTTTTTGAATCTGTGATAGGTGAAGAATATTTCATGTAACATATCCCAAAGTTCTTTTGTTGATGAACATTTACCAATGTTTTCTCTTACCAGATTAGGTAATCCTTCCCAGATGAAATCCATTGCTATTTTTTTATTCTTCCTCAATTCCTTCTTGGCTGCAGTCTTTCCCTTTTTGAACTATCATATCATGTAACAACAGATAGCCAAATATAATGTCCTCGTGCCTGTAAAAATATTTGTGTCCTTATGCTTGACATCTCATACTTAAAATTATTCTGAACATTAAACATTGGTACTCCATTCTCAAAATAATCTATGATCTCCTTCCATTGGTTAAACTATCTCCTTAAGGAACTGGCTCTGATACCAATTGTTGGATTACTAAGAGGGGGGGTGAATTAGTAATAGAGCAATTTAATCCTTTTTAACCATATAATCCAAGTGTTATATTAATGTAGCATTATCATCTATTAACTGCAGAGTAAATAAGCAATGAAAACATAAAAAATCATACACATACAGAGTACACCATTGTTTTACGTGGAACCCCAAAGAGGGAAAAAAACATAGAATGTTTTTTCTTATATGTCTTGAAGAATTACATTCATTGGAAGCACAAACTTCCTTTGTTTTCCAACTACAACTGGAAGGAGTCTCCAACCCCCTAGATTCTCAGGCTACAACCTGAGGGAATATCCAACTCCCCAATTCTTTGGCTACAACCAAAAGGAGGCTACAACCCCCTCTATTCTTTGGATACAACCGGAAGGTGGATACAACCACCTGTCCTTGCCCCGTCCAACTACCTTGAAGTAGAAGTATAATGATGGAACCACTATCACACTATCACTATGAGATATGTCATTGTAAACCTGTACCAATAAACCTGAACCATGCATCAAACAACATCAACCTGTACCTCAACCTACAATCAACATGTTCCATAAACAAGTGCATCAACCATGCACCAACTTGTACCAAACAATCTGTAATCAACCTGTAACATAAACAAGTGAAACCAACCACGTACCAAGTATGTGCCAATCATGTTTCAAGTACTCATAAACTATGACTCATCAATATGTACCAACATCATCAACTATATACCTCATGTATGTGCCAACTCATCAACTACTTGTCTCAACCATGTACCCAACTTGTACCTCAATCAAAATCCCTCATCAATTTCATCATCCAAATATGATTTGTAACTTTGTAAGAGACTTGGGGTATATGATCACATACCTACAAACCTTCCTTAACTTTAACAACAAGAGACTATCATTTTCATCAAACGTTTCTTTAGTCTCACAAGACTAATTTTGGATTAGTCAACAACCCTAACTTGAAATAATCATAACTTTGTACCTGTAAATAATAAATATATGAAACTAATATACAATGTTCTTCAGTGTGTTTTATGCAGTTCATCCAGGTTTCACTACTTGGAACCTCTCAGAAAAGGAGTTATGGAAAAAATGGCACACCTTGCTGAATTCTGACTTATTCTAGAGAGTGACCTTGTAGAGCATGCCCCGCACGAAATATTTGTTGAATTGATATGAAAATTTTACACATAATAATATAGACTGTACTCTAACCAACACATTTGGTCTTACTTAATTTGGATCTGTTATTAATAATTTATGGCATTTTTAACCGAAACACATGTTTTTTATTAGTTTCAGGACTAGCCACAAACTCTATTTTCCATGGAGTGTAACTCCAAAAATAAAACCAACCACAAGATGAATATTTTACCATAGATACTTGGATATGTTTCCTCAATGGAATAACAATTTCATGGTCTGAATCATTCAAGAAAAAAAGTTATTTCAAAAATGGTGAGATGACCTAAAAAAAACATACCTTAGAAAGCATCATCAAAAGAATTTATCCTTCCTTGAATTTCGGCCTTCTTTTCTTCACTTTCCTTAGAAATTCAGCTTAGATGTCCTTTGGTTACCTCAGAAACCTATAGATATTCAATATGCTCAAGTGTGATTTCAATGAGAAATCCTTGCCTCTTATTTATACTCTCCAAGTAGCTTCCTTAAAAACATCTTCTAGGTCACTTTGCCCACTTTCCTTATTTTAAGGTTAACCCACTTCTAATTTCTCCATTAAATTTATTATTTAAATAATTTATTATGTATTCACTTTGAATTATAGTGCACGCATCACTTCACTTTATTATTTACCTTTAAAAACTCTTAAGCCACTTTGACTACTTTGACCTTTTCAGGCTTCTAGATGACATATGAGGGTCCTCCAACTTCATAAGGCCATAACTCTCAAACCGTGAGGAGTTATGTGATGTTCCACATACCACCAGAAATGGAATGACATGTACTATCCATATATATTAGTATTACCTGAAAATATATCAAAACCCATACTGCTATCTATCAAACAAACTTGGGTCCATTACCCAAACCTGGGTTCTCCAACTTCTCATGTCCATAACTCTCTAACCGTGAGGAGTTATGTGACATTTCACATACCACTGGAAATGGCATGAAAAGAACTATCCATATAGGATAGTTTCACTAAAAAATTTATTGGAGTTCATCTCATTATTTCACAAATAAGCATGGGTTCTCTAACCATACTTCTAGGATAACTCAATCCACAAAGCATCTTCCCGTGAGGGCTTTCACCATAAGGGGACCACTTTGGAGTTCATCCATTCTACTTATTATCAACCATGACAAGACAATAACAATTCATCTTTACATCAAACAATCTTGGGTCCATTACCCAACCTTTGTGCTATGGGGCTTTCTTCAAGGGTTAACATCAATGACAACCAACCTTAATCAACAACATGGATGTTCAAGGAGGATAGATTTTCTAAAGATACTCAAAGATTTGATTTGATTTGAATGTATTTAATGATTTAAATGTAAAACCCTAGATTTTAGGTATGGGATTGATTTTCCAGATTTTTTGTAATCTTCTTGATATGAATAAGTGCAAATTCGACCCTAAGAGGTGTCATCTATGTATATTTTGAGTAGATCAGATACAATATTTGAGTATCTATTTGCTATCTCATAGATCTATAAATCTCATGGAAAATCATATGTAAAGGAGAGAGTTGAGGTTCAATCTGTTAAATTGGGGCTTCTTGTAATATCTTTCATCGTTGTCTCAAGACTTTTGTGTAAAGATCTCAGCAGAAAATAAAGTGTATGGTCAGTTTGTTCTCTTATTTCTGTGTAAATCGTTATCTTTTTCGTCTGCTGGAATATGCTATGCTACTATAGGATATATGTATGTATTTTTTGTGCTAAGAGGGTTGCAATGTAGGGTATGTTGTAGTATTTTCCATAGACTTATTCAAGTCTTTAATTCATACCTAGAAAGAGTTTATGAATATTGAGTTATTCATCCATTGTTAGATATATTAAAGATCAGGGTTCTCTTTAATTGTCTTATAGTTTTGTTTCTCACACTATCACTTTCCACTTCTCTATAACCGTATAATTGATCTAAGCTCTATTAGCCTAACATGTTTCCCATAGAATTTTGAGACATGGTTGTTGTTTTTAATAGACTCCATGCCCATTGGCTAGCTGCGGACTTGCAGTCATCTCACTGTCTTCGTGTTGATCCTACCACTCTCAAACATCTTAAAATCTAAATCCTTATTGAGAATTTTTTAAGCAAGGTGTGTTAGGCTTGACTCAATTGCAGTCTTGATTCGAATTCTAGGGATATCATCTTTTGGCACCGTTGTCAGGATACAGAAAGAAAGAAGTAATATTCCCTATGAGAATGATATCGATCGGATTCTCTTCTTGATGGTGAAAAAGAAGTGAACGTATATTAGACAGCATATCATTCACCTAGAGACTCCACAATTTAAAACTCCACTGGAGGAAGAATCCTATTGATAGAAAAATGAGAGCACGGAAGGGAAAAACAAGGTATCAGCTCATTAGCTTTCTCCATGAACTTTTGTTCTTCTTTATTAGCTCGTTCTTGTATTTCCCTTTGCATGTAAAGAGGATAATCCTATGCTTTGTTTATTCATATGATTATAAGACTAAAAATTCCTATTCTCCCCTGGGTAATGAATATTTGTCCTCTTAATGCACTATTAACCTTCATTTTATCCCATCATCTAAACCTATTGAGGTCTATGTTTCAATTTCTCTTGAAATTGAATCATATTGTAAAACTGTGGATTGTAAAGTTGATATCCTTTTGAGGTCCCTATTGAACCTTGCAAGTACCTAATTGACCTTTGTGTTCATCCTTCTTAATTTCAATTAAGAATTAGAGAATTTTTTAAACCTCTCAAGTTGCCTCATATCCTAAATTATTTCCCTCCTATGTTCTTTGATTACCTTCCTATATTTAAAGAAGACCATCATATTACAACTGAAAATCACATGGAAGCTTTTGAGGATTTTGTTGATAATTTTGAAATCATGCATCAAGATGTTATCTTAAGGTTATTTTCCAAATCCTTGGTCGGGGATGCAACTTTGTGGATTAGAAATCTGAATGTTTGTTGTTGAGTCTCCATTTTGACACCTCTATTACCCTATATTATCCTCTATCTGGGTCAATTTTACCTCTGACATGTGCATATGTTGTCTATTTCCTCTACAAACCTATCTTGTGACCTTATCTATATGCATAAAGAGGTAATCTATGTTAAAACCATGATTTGTTTTATTTCTTGACTAAATTGGAATTAAATAGTTGATTATCATGCTCATAATTACTTTGACTATTATTAATAAACTTCATGACAAGGCATCACTTCATCCGGTACTACTATTGGTCCAGTATTGCAACAACCGCTTAATCTGGTACTCTCCTTGATCCAGTACTCTGCCTGATCCGGTACTCCAACTGATCCGGTACTCCGCTTGATTCGATACTCCACCTGATCCGGTACTCTGCAATGACCCGATACCAATACTTTGCCTAATCCGGTACCATCTCTACGCCTATTCTAGTACCACCATTCCCCTAATCTGGTACCATCTCTATGACTATTCTGGTACCATCGTTGCCCTGATCCGGTACCCAAATTTATGACTGTGCTTGTAATGTCCCCAACCACCAACATGCTTGAAAATGCCACTACTCAGATGTGATTACCAATCTTGTAACACCCCTGACCAACAACAGTGCCCAGGTAATGCTACCACTGCAAAATATTCACACACACACACACACACACACACACACACACACATATATATATAACATGAATTTTAATCGAAGTAAAACACATAACACAGATTTATTGTTACCATTCATATTCAAACAAGATTAACAGTAAATCCACATGCAATGGAACAGATGATAACATTCAAGCATCACTAGCACAAACATGCATAACATATAAATTAAGCACAGATTGATACTTAGCTTTTCAACTGGAGTAACACCACCAACAGCGTGCATACCTTCCACAAACATCCCATTCATAGACCACATTGCTCATCACGCTCAGCAGTGGGTCACCCCCGAGCTGGGACTAAGCTCCACCCTGGGCAAGGGAATCCTAGACTAGGCTGAGGTCACAGGAAACTACACAATGCAACTGTAAGGATTCTCTCCAGGAGCCTTCTTACGCCCACTACTCATAGAATCTCCTTCCCCACATGCCTGTTCCACCCTAGGAGTATACACCTTTAGTAACACACAATCCATCTGCTGCTTCACCTCCCTTTCCTTGGGTTTCAACAACAGGCTGGATCAGGAATTATCAGAGCTCTGTAGCTGGTGCTAGACTCTCTCTCGGAGAAAACCACTTCCCAACAAACTCTCTCACCTGGAGAGAGATGCTCATAGGCCTGACAACCTGCCTCTTCATCGACAGGCCTGGCAACTTGCTTCTTCAACCAGTTACAACTCAATTCCCACATGGTGAGGAAAACAACCATGGGTCAACACCACTCATGAAAAATAGAAGGTGAAAAGCCACACTCAGTCCAGTAAATACATGGCCACAACTGCCAACAACTATGACACACATGGCACAGACATATACAGGATGCTCAGGCTTCACAGAAGACAGTAACCCAAAAATGATCAAGGAACTGTGTAGCCGTAACAACCAACAGTTAAGACACAACATGGTTCAGGAAATTACAAAATGCTCAGACTTCACAGGAGACACAGCTTAGTTCATCAGTGTTTTTCCCTCGTTCAGAATGCGTGACCAGAGAACAAAACATAGAGTTCTAGTGTAGAGGAAAAACGGGTTCAAACGGGCATCCCCGCAAACTCATGCGGAGGATGGAAGAATGGGTAGAAGACAACCTTCCTGTGAGGGTTTCCTTCACTGTGCATGGGTATGTAGACACAGACACAGAGGCAACACAGTTCAGATGCCCCCGATCCCAATGAGCTCATGTGGAGGATGACAAAATGGAAGAGTGAACACCCCAACACAACTGATGCTTCAACTTTTAACTACATGCGCCCAAGTCGACACTTGTCTTCTTGGATTTGCATGCATTCCCTTTTACACGCGTTGCCTCTCCCAGAACTTAGGATAAAAACATGTCTTTCACACAACTTTGGAATAATAATAAATTATTATTCTCAAGGACTAAGCCCCTAAGCTTATCCCATCTTTCCAACCTTTTTATCCCCCTTTCCCTTACCCACCTTGTGGAATCTTATTCCTCCATCACTCTTTCTGCGTGGTCAGTCTACAGGCAGCGATGTTTATATTTTATTAATCATCTGCATAATTACATAGAAAAAATTAGGCTCCTAGCCTTTAACACCTAGGCTCTTCGGCCTAATAAACACATAAGCCTACCAACTTATATACACTTGGTTCACCAGCCTATAAACATGATTACAATTCATAATATAATTGGGGCTTGTCCCTTGGGTATTACAATCCCCTCCCCTTATTTTTTCACTATCCTCAGTGAAACTCTTTACACAACATCAACAAGATTGCCCAAAATCTTCAAAAAGATGCGAGTATTCTTCCTGCATATCATCCTCATGCTCCCATGTCACGTCCTCAGGACCGTGCCAGGTCCACTGGACCTTTACAATCCCTATGGATCGATTCTAGACCTGCTTGCTTTTCTGGTCCAATATGCGCACCGGATGCACTTGCAAGATGCCTTCTTGCTCCACCTGAATCATATTCCAACCAATTGCATGATTATCATCAGGTATATATTTCTTAAGCAATGAAATATGAAACAAATTATGTACAGTCATGGATGAAGATAATGCAAGAATATATGCAATGTATATATATATATTTACAGACAATTCTAATAACATTATAACCTATATACAACATACACTAAATAGAGAATTGGTACTTATCTTTTGATTGAGAAGACCTTCCACATCAACATGGTCTACGCCAAGGTACCAAACCTTAGCAGCACTCCAACCAACCAAACCTCAACAGCACTCCAACCAATGGTATCTCATTCCCCACATGCCTGTCCTACCCCAGGAGTGTACACCTTCACTGTCACACAGTCCATCGACTGCTACATCTCCCTTTCCTTGGGCTTCAGCAACAGGCCAGCTCAGGAAGTCTCAAAGGATCGTGGCTCGAGGAGTTCCAATTGCCCTCAAAGGTCTCAAATCAACATCTTCTTGAGCTACGCTTTGTAGTCAACATTCTAACTTTAATCAACATCATCTCATCTGCATCACCCACATGCAGTTATCATGAGAAAACATAAAATAATTTATTTAGAAACTCAAACTTAGTTCAAAGGGAATTCATCTTTTCCCCAAAACATGAAATTCTATTTCATAATTCATCTTTGTTTTTTCCATATTATGAATGTAGCCATCCTTGTGGTTTTCCATAGGCACCAAACTGCATACCAYTTTTCTTGTAATGCTTCATCTTGCATACTGCCAACAATTGTCAGTATTTCTTGTACATCATAATTCATTTGCAATATGTACAGAACCATATGCAGTGAACTTAGAATTGTCTACATCTAGAAATTCAATCACAATTACCAAACAATTTAACCAAATAGAATGACTCGTTATTCTATGCATATGCATGTTCATAATTAATAATAGTAAGTTAATTATTTCAATTTTTTGAACATTAAAATTTTATGTAGTCTCTATTCCTGTGACTACCTGGCTTGCAAATTTCTAGTTGTAATGTTTAACAGTTCCTGAAATGTTCTCAACTTCATGAGTTAGCAACATTTCAGCCATTAGTATAATTATTTCCATGCCAAAAACATATATACATGCACTCACAAAATGCATTCAACAAAGTGCATTTAACTATACAATTCCATCATGTATGAGTGCAACTCTGCCCCTTACTAGACATGAGTACAACTCTCAATGCCTATTTATTCAGTGCACCTTGCATTGAATTACATAATGCTCTTTATCTCAATCATGTATCTCTCCATCCATAAGTTGGCATATTGGCCAATGCGTTGACACATTCTCCACACACTTCATATTGTCTTCCCAATTAATTGGATGCCTTCCTTTTCGATTTGAACACTACACCAAGAATATAATTTGTTGGTGTTTGTTAGTGTTAGCAAAAGCAACCCAAATTTTATTTAAAAGTAGGAATCTTTTAGTACCTGTGTGGTTCATAAACTTTCCAAATCCGTACCTTTCCATATCCAACCAGGTCTTGGTCCCATACATGACTTGCTTACTGGCATTCATTCCTATAACAAGTTCTTATCTTTTAATTCTTTGGTTATTACCCCATAACCAAATTAACATGACATTCTACTATGTTAGTGTCTGCATTTAGAAGCTAAAAAGATTTGAATTAATACAGGCCTCCAGCCTTTACCACATCCAGTGGCATGCACTCAATAATATAATCATGTGATTTTATATAATAACTTTGACTGAGGAAATTCTTACCTAAATTTCCTTTCAACAATTATGCAAAAAGAGTAATAAAACTCATTCATGCATGACTGCCATTAATAAATTTTATACTACTTGAAATTTTGATGGCAGTAGAATCTTTCATGCTTCTTTTATCAAACTTATAACCAACAATTCATCTCTTTGTTTCTTCCCTCCTTATGCAACAACACTTGCAAACATGCAAGCATTCTTTCTTCTGGCTGACCCAACAAGCCATAACATACTTGCTTCCATAGAAATTGCAAAAACTTCTTTCCCATGTGCAACTTTTCCTTGTTGATCCCAGAAGTCTTCAATTCTTCCCAGATTCCTGAATCTTCTTGTGCTCTCATTGTAGTCACTGTAAATGACTACTTTTGTCCTAAGCACTTTCTAGCCAAATCACTCTTGGTTGCCTTTGAATTTATAGTCCCAAACTAAGTTGATATTAACCTTCAACTTTCGTTAATTTCCTGGGTCCAACTATCGCAATATCATACTTGGATGAATCAAATTCCACACCAAGTTGTTTTATAGACTCTGGATTCTTCAACATCCAGTTACTCTTTAGAACTGAACTTCTTCAGCCCTTTCCCGATGGAATACTTTAGTACTTCAGGTTTTCTTGTACTCTCTGCTTCTCTTTTGCTAGTTGGACATCTATATCATGATTTATTCTTCCATTATCTTAGGATGTTCATGGACTTGAATCCATCCAGGAGTTTTTCCTTGTCTACTTTGGATACTTGAAATCACATATTATGATGATTATTAATTTTCATCATTCCATTATTATTTGGATTCCTTTGATTCAATTTTTTCATGAATGAAATATAATCCCCTAAAACCTTCCTTCCTTATTCCCATTCTTTGCTTCTCCATACGTACTTATGGTTCATGTATTGCATATGGATTTCTCCACCTAGAATTCACATTTGATGTGCAAGGATTGTCACTTGGATTCTCTTCCCCAAAGAAGAATCCTATTTGGGGTTTCCATGCTACTTATCGAACCCAACATCTGATCCCACGACTTCTGAAAAATCTTAGATGTAGAATAAAGAATTTTCCCTATCCTTCTCTGATGCACTTCTTGTGCAACAATCTCTTTTCTCTGAGCTAATGGATATTATATCTTTGTTGAACCCTATCATAAGGTTCTCAGGTATTTAATACCTCCTTGATGCAGGTCTGAACCAGATAAAACCCACGGGCTTCATTCCTAACCCCTTTTTCCTTCTTTAACACAGTTTTCGGCCACTAGCCCCTATTTTCTTTGGGCCCTTAATTCGCATGGGACCACGAATGTGACCAAGTGCTAAATCAATAGATGCCTACTTGATCCTTTGACTTCAAGAATTTTCAAACACAACACAACAATCTCTCGGAGTTTCGGATTACCGAACTCGCAAAGTAGAGTGGATCAATAGTCGAGGTCTACCCAGTATCCAATGGTTGACACTCACTATGGAACCTCGGGTGTCTGATTTCTGAGACTTTGGAGTTTCAGGACTTCGGGAGATACTGCTGCAAATATCAACGGTCCTCGTTTATTTGAGATCAACGGTCCTCAATTACTTCAGGACTTCGGGTCTTTCCGACCAACACCAGATCAAGGTTCCTTCGACATCTTCCTCGATCAATGATCGAGATCTCCTTCATGACTTCGGCGCTTTCACCCTCTGCTTTCCTCCGGAGTGCTCTATACCTAGAGTTCCATATCTGGTGCCCCGTGTCCACTTTATGATGAACGATTGTCCAATGGAGTGAGTCTTTGTCTTCCACCTGTCTCCTCATATATCAATGATCCACGTTCCTTCCTTCGGATCAACGGCCCTTAGATGTTTCGGGACATCCAAAAACAAAACTTCACAAAATCCCTGAAGCAGGATTCTCCTAAGTTCACGATCTGGTGACAATTATCCAAACTAGATCAATGACTCCAAGCTGCTTCAGCTATTTGGGCTTCGACGATTTCAAACTTTCATCCTTCGCATTCTCCCGGAGCGCTTTCACCCGAAATACACTGATTTCCTCCACACGTTCTTCTGGATCCAACAGTCCAGATATTATTTGTTCCTGTCGACCTCCTTTTGGAAGTTTTTTCCCTAGAACTTCTTGATCTCTCTCCACGTGTCCTCCACAATGAATGGTCGTGATTTAATTCGGCCTTCGAGACTTTGGGACTTCAGGAATTTTTCATGCTCCACACTTGCAATTCCCGAAGTGACTTTCTCTGAAGTCTCAGATCTTCTGACACACATCTCTCAGCAACCAACGGCTTGAATCTTCTCCAGCCTTCAGGTATTCAAAGATTTTGTATCTTCCCCAACCAAAAACTTCCGAAGTGGTTTTCTTTGGAGTTAAGGATATTTTTCCACCCATCAGCCTTGACGATGGATGGTCCCTAATTACTTTGGGACTTTGGTGAATCATTTCTCCCATGCACACAAGGGTTAAGTCTCATGCAACTACCTTAGGATCCAACAGTTGTTGGTCCTTCGTGCTTAGATCCAACGGATGGGATCTGTTCCTCCTCAACACTCTCCTTTTCTTTTTTGGACATGAATCTAATGGTCCAGGCTCCTCCCCACAAGAGATCTGATGATTGTTTTCTCTCCTCCTCCTAAGATTTGGAGTCCTTCCGACTTGGAAGAGTTTGTGGATATTCAAAGGTTTCAGCCTTTGAACATTCTCTTGCGAACCCGAATATCTTGGGTGTCAGTTGCGTCTCTATTAACGTTATCCCTCCTAAGATTTAGGACTTGGAATAGGTCTGAATCCTACGCACTCCTCACGTTATCTCTTCTGAGATTTCTTATTTACTTAGTCTCCTAAGGGTCTTGACCCTTATGTTTCCTTTCAAAGGAAAATTTTGTGACCTCCTGGTAACCTTCTACTCAAAGAACACCTTGCTGAGCATTTTCTATGGAGTTTTCAACAACTCTGTGAGTATCTTCCTCTGATACTCTTCTCCCTAAAATCGACAAAGATTTCTCTCTATGCACACTTGCACTTACTCGATGCCCACCTGGCAGAGCCCTACAGAGTTATCAGTGACTCTATCTCTCTCTAAACTCAACACAGAGTTATTCATGTGCACTCCTTGCACTTCTGTTGATGAAGGTTCAACGATATCTCTCCTAAGCTTCTCTAAGGTTAACTCACCTCTATCAACAAACTCCTTGCGAACAATGTGCACTCCTTGCACTCACAACTCACATGAGAGAAACAATTGAAACATATTTGTTGCTTCACCAGTTCACACATTACTCTGCGGTCTAACACCACTTTTGTCATGG
The DNA here is from genome assembly GCA_009831015.1 of Picea engelmannii. Lineage (NCBI taxonomy): Eukaryota > Viridiplantae > Streptophyta > Pinopsida > Pinales > Pinaceae > Picea > Picea engelmannii. The sequence continues at coordinate 1,995,749 of ML778232.1, read as the reverse complement.
TTTTACCATAACTCTACTCCTCCTGGTCTTCTTAACACGGCCAAGGTAACATCTTGGCACTCAGGAACATTTCTTAGGTCCAAAATTGGTTCCTCCAGACACAATTTCCACCTAAAACTTTGGGTCCAAAGACCGCTTATCCAGCCCATCCAGGTTCAGATTTAAAACCTTGGCTCTGAACTCGAATTTTGTCTACTTCGACAATAATTATTTTGAAACTTTTTCTTCACTTTCCACTAATATGGCCCATCCAGGCTCAGTGTTGAAAGCCTTGGCTCTGATAACAATTTGTAACATCCCCAACCACCAACAGGTAATGTTACCACTGCGGAATATTCACATATATATATAACATGCATTTTAATCGAAGTAAAACACATAACACAGAGTTATTGTTACCATTCATATTCAAACAAGATTAACAGTAAATCCACATGCAACATAACACATGATAACGTTCAAGCATTAGTAGCACAAACATGCATAACATATAAATTAAGCACAGACTGATACTTATATTTTCAACTAGAGTAACACCACCAAATGCGTGCAGTACTTCCATGAGCCTCCGATCCATAGACCATGCTGCTCATCACACTCAATAGTGCATCACCCCTGAGCTGGGACTATGCTCCACCCAAGGAAAGGGAATCCTAGACTAGGCTGAGGTCATAGGAAGATGCACAATGCAACTGGAAGGATTCTCTCTAGGAGCCTTCTTACGTCGACTACTCACAGAATCTCATTCCCCACATGCCTATTCCACCCCAAGAGTATACACCTTCACTATCACACAGTCCATCGGCTGCTTCACCTCCCTTGCCTTGGGTTTCAGCAATAGGTCAGATCAAGAATTCTCAGAGCTCCATAGCTAGTGCTGGACTCTCTCTCGGAGAAAACCACTTCCCAACAAACTCTCTCACCTGGAGAGAGCTTCTCATAGGCCTAACAACCTACCTCTTCAGCCACAAGCCTGACAACCCACTTCTTCAACCAGTTACAACTCAATTATGGCAAGGTGAGGACAACAGCCACTAGTCAACACCACTAAGGAAAAACAGAATGCAGCAAGCCACACTCAGTTCAGGAACTCGGTGGCCACAACCACCAAAATTTATGGCACACATGGCACAAACATATACGGGATTTTGGGTCTTCACAGAATAGAGTAACCCAAAAATGGCCAAGGAACTATGTGGCCGTAACAACCAATAGTTAAGACACAGCATGGCTCAGGAAATTACAGAATGCTCGGACTTCACAGGAGGCACATCTTATTTCGTCGGTGTTTTTCAATGATTCAGAATGTGTGACCAGAGAACAAAACATAGAGGTCTAGTGCAGAGGAAAAACAATTTCATACAGGCATCCCTGTTAACTCAGGCGAAGGATGGAAGAATGGGCAGTGAACAACCTTCTCGTGAGGGTTTCCTTCACTCTGCATGGGTATGAAGACATAGACGTAAAGGAAACATGGTTCATACGCCCTTGATCTAGGTGAACTCGGGAAGAGGATGATAGAATGGAAGAGCAAACCCCCCAACATAGATGACGCTTCAAATTTTAACTGCATGTGCCCAGGTCGAAACTTGTCTTCGTGGAGATGCATGTGTTCCCTTTTGCACATGTTGCCTCTCCAAGGACTTGGGATAAAAACGTGTCTTTCAAAAATCTTTGGAATAATAATAAATTATTAATCTGAAGGAATTAAGCCCCTAAGATTAGCCCCTCTTTCCAACCTTTCAGCCCCCTTTCCCTTACCCACCTTGTGGAATCTTAGTCCCCCATCACTCTTTCTTCATGGTTGGTCTACACGCAGTGATGTTTATATTTTATTAATGATCTGCATAATTACATATACAAAATCAAGCTCCTAGCCTTTAACACCTAGGCTCTCCGGCCTACTAAACACATAAGCCCACCAGCTTATATACACTTGGCTCACCAGCCTATAAACATGATTACAATTCATAATATAATTGGGGCTCGTCCTTAGGGTATTACAGTGCTAGTCTGGTACTAAACCCATGTCTGCAGGATTAATGCTTTGAATGAGTATGCTAGCGGTGATTCCAAGAAATTAGATGGATGGAAGTATCCTTATATAGTTTGAAGTTCATGAAAGACTTCATCACTCATGCACTTCGTGTCATGAGGAGAAAGTCCATTCCTTGATATATGATGTGATTCACCAATAATAATATTTTGTAAATAGTTGATAATTATCCTCAGACTTGATTATAACGGATAACCTTCTTTAAAAGGGATGGTGTGTAGATGATAGAGAGTAAGTAGTAAGAAGAGAATGATATACGTTGTTATGCTGAAAAATGAAATATTGAATTACTGATTCACTTGATCAATTGAAGGAGTATGAATGCTAGCTTGTGCAATTTATGAGTATGAGTAAAGTGTTGTAGTCTGTAATTTCTTTAGAGGTACCTTGTTGGTTTAGCAAGGGCCCACCGCCCCAACCAAGGTAAACCTCCCAGTATATCTCCTAGTGTGGCGTGATTTAATTGTGTGAGTGTGAAAATATAATAGTTGTGTGTTGCAAATGATTTTAAATGCATAAATGTTTCTAAGTACAATACAGATTTATTTCATTTTGAATCAGTGTGAATGAATGGTTATACATTGGGCATAGTAGATAAATCTATTTTCATTTCTGCAGATTGGTTTTTAATTAACAAGAATTGGATAAATGTTTGGGACTATTAAATAAGAAATTGTTATTGTTTTGGATTTATGATTATGTTGTTCTCAGTAAGTACAAGAACAATAAGACTTTATCTCTCAGCTTCATGCTCCATGTAATGAAGTCTTTAGATCATATTGATTGTCTCCTGTATTGAAGAAGGTTTGATTGGAATTAATTAGGTTATGATTGGTTTCTTTCTGAGAGAAATTGGAGTGATTCCAATTTCTACAGGAAGCAAGGTCTCAGTTCATCTCTTCATTTCACGAGCCTATAATGAATAGACTTGTTATCTAAGAAAGAACCATTTCAATTGAGTGTTTGTTTGAGAGCTTTACTATAAGATTTATCTTCTAAGTTTGAAGTTGTGTGAAGAATTCAGATATTCCAAAACAAAGTGTTATGTTATTAATTATTTCCTAATTGAGCTAGATACAACATACATAGATAGGTCACCTATTTTCGGCACATATGGTGTAACAACTCTTTTGATTACGAATCTCGGATTGACATATAAATGAGTGCAATATACTAAGAATATATATACACCAACATTTTGGCATCGTTGTCGGGGAGTTGTAAACGATAATAGGTATCATTTTGAGTTTGATTGGTTTGATGAGTTTGGATTGGATTTAAGGACAACCTGGGGGCAGAGAGAAGATGGTAAGACAAGAGGTAACAACCTGCACATCCACTTCGGTGGGGTTTCTCCAAAGTCATGTTGTCCTCTTACCTTTGGTAGTTAAAAGTTTGTGTTTCATTAGTATTAGAGTTTCTTCTTTTTATGAGTAGACATAGGGATAGTAAAGGTAGATTTATTGCCTCCAATTTTTCATAAAAAATAGAAAAGCAAACAACAAGGAACCCCCCCCCCCCACTAATTCAGCTAGATTTTGTGCATGAACAATTCTCAGACGAGAAATTTCAAAGGCAACAATTGAAACAACAACCAAAGGCACCAAATTTGAAGCCATTGTTTAGATTGAAAACATAATATAGCAAGCAAGAATGGAAGAACTAGCGATGCCATTAGAAGGAGGAGTTGGAAAAGAGACAGAGGTAGTGATAGAAGAAGTTTCATCTACCATTGGGGAAACACATAAGGTATTGGAACAATTGGATATACCAAACAACCCAGTGGTTGAACCATCACTTAGTGGGGAGACATCACCAACACCCTACAACGTTTTATTTGGAGACATGGCAGATGAAGAGGGAAATGCAAACAACGAAATAGAGACATTTGGATTCCCAATATTAGACATCATCAGAGACATTGCTATGAAGAATATTCAATTGTCCTCACTAGCTCACTTACATGGTATGTCAACAGAAGATCCTGATTCATTTTTGTTTGAATTTGATATACTATGTAGGTGTTATAATTACATTGATAATGCACAAAAACTAAAACTCTTTCCATCCACACTAAAAGAATCAACATTAAGGTGGTTTATGAGCCTAAAAGAACACACTATCTTATATTGAGATGGCATGAAGGAGACTTTCCTCCAGAAATTTCAAGATTAGTGCATACCTAGGGATGCTAGGAATGACATATTTAAGATGCAGCAATCTGAGGAGGAAATTTTGGAAGATTACCTGGAAAGGTTCATATACAACTACCAAAAGACAAAATAATTTTCCTTAGACACAACCACAATTAGGACCATATTATTAAAGGGTGTGAGGGATGACTATATTGATGTACTAAACCTCATGAGTTCTTGATATGTGTATCAGAAACCATTTGCAGACATTGCAAAGTATTGTAAAAGGTACTCCCACAACCAAGACAAAACAGGAAAAAGTGTAAGAGATCCTATAAAAATAATTACTAAACCCACACCAGGGGGTGTTACTAGGATAGAATTGGGGAATCTACTATAAAAATTCAAGATAGGCATCCTAAACACCATCAACTCCTAACTTGATATCATTAAAATTAAAAGAAAACAAGAAGAAGAAAATGATACTTTGGCAATTTTTTGTCCTCATTGTAGGAAAAGGCATCCTAAAAAGGAATGTCCTATTAATGTTATCGATATATGTGGCCTATATACAGAATATCACCCTACCAATGAGTACCCTTATTTACCTAGACTAAAATCCATTTTCAATGGAGGGGGAGAACATCAGGAAACATCATATCCCCCCAAGAGGGCATGGAGACAACAAAATCCCAATATGTTTGTAGATCCTACCACACAATATTCACAACAGTGGGTACCTCCAATGTCTTACCCTCAATGGTCACCCCAGAAACAAAAAATCTAGCCTTGGCAACAAGGATGGAGGGGGCCTACATATGGTAATGTTACCTTTTAGCCAGCAACCTTTCCCACCTACCCACAATACCCTTCCAATATCTCTTAGTTGCTACTGGGATTTAATGCCCCTGTTCTTCCTCCACAAATACAACAACAACTTTCATTGCCTATGATCCCAAATATGTAGAAACAAATGCAAGCTTCAACTATCTCAAACCCTCATCTTCCTACCCTTATTCCTGCACAACCCATTCCTAATCCACATAATAGACCTACACAACCTGTAAAAAATTTTGAAGTATAAACCTTTCCCACTTATGTGATAAATCCTTCTTCATTTAATGGAATTGAATTAAGATCAGGGAGGGTTTTGAATAAACCAAATCCTACTGTGGTTATTCAAGAAGAAGAACAAGTAGATAATCAAGCAGTTCAATAAGAAGAACAAATAGATAATCAAGCAGTTCAAGGAGAAGAACAAATGGATAACCAATCAGATGAAGAAAGAAACACCCTTGTACAATAGAAAATTACTCCTCACACTTCTCACCCAACAGAAATACCTCAGAAAACTAATCCTCCTCCTTATCGAGAAAGGTTACGTGTGAAGAAATATGAGGTACCTCTAGGGCATAATCTATAGACTAAACTTAGAAACATACGTGTAAATATTCCCCTACTTCAGGCCATCAAGGACATACCTATTTATGCTAAGATTGTAAGGGATCTTTGCATTAAAAATCCAGGGAGGAAGAAGAAGGAGCCTTCTGTTATACAGATGGTTGGACAATTATCATAATTTATATCAGAAATGTCATCCAAATATAATGATCCAGGAAATCCAATGGTGACCATAGAGATTAATGGTGTTTCTTTTCCGAAAACACTTATTGACCTATGAGTTGAAATAAATGTTATGTCGGTTGACACCATGAAAATGATGCAACTGAATCACCTAAGACCAACATAGACTTTGTTGGAATTAGCAGACAAATCACTTTTCAGTCCAGCAGGAAGTCTAGATGATGTAACTATCACATTGGCCTCTTGGGAGTATCATGTAGATTTCTTAGTGATTCATCCTAAATAATCCAAACCAGGACACCCAGTGTTCCTTGCTCGACCTTGGTTGGCCACTGCTGATGCATTTATCAGTTGTTGGTCTGGAGAGATGACAATATCCAATGGGAGCCAAAGTCAAAAACTCATTCTCTTTCCTCTTGCCCAACCAGCCACTGAATTTCCTCTCTGGTTGGAGAATCCCTATGGGGAGGAGGACTATACTCAACCCTTGTTAAAACTGAAACAAGTAAAAGGAGTTCAAGAGCGAAGTGAAGAACAAATTTTAAGCATGTTTTTGGTTGATACAGAATGCATTGAATACCCTCAATCTTTTCCTGAATATACATATATCTTCCGCTCTAAATTCCAGGAAATCTCGCACCCATCCACCTCTACAGTAGCCACCATTTCACAAGTAGATGAAGGGAAAGAATCAGTTGTCTAGGCTATTGAAATAAGCCCTGGAAAATCCTTGTATGTCAATGCTAGTTTAGACGCAGACCAACAACAAAAATTGATTCAAATGATTCAAGGACAATCTGGTGCTTTTGTATGGGATTACTCTGACATGAAAGGGATTCACCCAGACACTTGTATGAATCATATTTATACCAATGACCAAATCAAACCTATTACTCAACCCCAAATAAGAATGAACCCAGCCTTAAAATATATATTGAAAGAAGAACTCGAAAAACTCCTGCAGGCCAATTTTATTTTCCCTATATCGGATAGAAAGTGGGTATCCCCATTAGTTATTGTCCCTAAGAAAAATGGTAAATGGAGGATTTGTGTGGACTTTTGAGAATTGAACAAGGATGCCTACAGGGATTACTTTCCTTTGCATTTCATAGACCAGGTCTTGGACACTTTGTCTGGGAAGAGGTATTTTTCTTTCTTGGATGGGTTTAGTGGTTACAATCAGATCCAAATTTCACCAGAAGATCAGGACAAAACCACATTTACTTGCCCATGGGGTACCTATGCCTATAGGGTTCTTACTTTTGGTTTGTGTAATGCCTCTACTACCTTTCAAAGGGATATCTTGGCCATTTTCTCTGATTTGACCCATGACTATGTAGAAGTCTACATGGACGACTTCACAGTATATGGGAATGATTTCCAACAAGGATTGGACAAATTGGAGAAAGTATTGATTAGGTGTAAAGAAACCAACCTTTTCCTCAGTCATGAAAAATATAGAATGATGCTCACTAAAGGAATTGTTTTAGGTCATCACATCTCCGATACTAGAATAAGGGTAGACCCTGCCAAGATTGACATCATTTCTCAAATCAAAATCCCTAGTTCATAGAAAGAAGTTAGAATATTTTTAGGGCATGCTGGTTACTATAGGAGGTTCATTCAAAAGTTTACAAACCTAGTTACCCCACTATTCAAATTGTTAGAAAAAGAGGCTGAATTTTGTTGGAATGAACAATGTCAAATTTCTTTTGAAATTTTAAAAACAGAGCTTTCAAGTGCCCTTGTTTTAAGAGGACCAAAATGGTCTCTTCCTTTTCATATCTGCATGGATGCCTCAGATATAGCTTTGGGGGGTTGTTTTAGGACAAAGGGAAGGACATATTCCATATGATATATACTTTTTCAGCAAGAATATTTCACCTACAGAAGTAAATTACATTGTCACTAAAAAATAATTCTTGTCAGTAGTACATGTCATTAATAAGTTCAGACACTACATAATAGGGTATGAATTTTTTCTACATACAGACCATTCAACCATCAGATTTTTTATGAACAAACCTGTTACAAATGCTAGAGTGACTATATGGTTGTTATTATTGCAAGAATTCAATATCACCATTATTGATAGGCCTGTAAAAGATAATTTGGTTGTTGATTTCTTGTCTAGACTCGTTCATACAGGTGATAATACACCAGTAGATGACAATTTTCCATATGAGAATCTATTTTGTATTTATGGTATGCAGATGTAGCCAACTATCTTGTAACAGGAAGCTACCTTAGAATCTATCCTCCCAAGAAAAACAGAGAATTATCCAGCTAAGTGCCAATTACATGTGGCATTATGATTGTTTATACTGAACTGGGCCTAATTTGGTGATCAGAAGGTGTGTCCGAGAGGATGAGATGCATGACATATTCAAATCATGTCATGATGGTCCATGTGGGGGGCATTTTGTTGATAAAAGAACAACATACAAGATCTTACAATCCAGCTACTATTGGCCAACTATTTTCAAGGATGCAAAGAAGTATGTGGCAAGTTGTGATGATTGTCAAAGGATGGGAAAACCTACTGCAGTTGATGAGATTCCCCTCCAGGCTCAGGTAGTAATTGAACCTTTTGAGAAATGGGATTTGGATTTTGTAGGACCTAATAACCCTATGTCTCAAAGGAAGAAGTACATATTGGCTTGCACATATTATGTGACCAAATGGGTGGAAGCTAAAGCTTTATGTTCTGCTAATGAACAATGTGTTGTAGATTTTCTTTTTGATGAATATTTACTCACTTTGGTGTGACTCAAGAAATAGTAACTGACCAAGGAACCCAATTCACCTCAAATTTTGTCAAATCTCTTACTGAATAGTATAAAATCAAACATAGAAAATCTTCACCTTATCACCCTCAAGCAAAGGGGCAGGTGGAATCAACTAACAAGGTGATAGAAGTTATTCTTACCAAGATTGTCTAGCTACATCACAAAGACCGGGTTGATAGGTTTCATGAGGCCTTATGGACCTACATGACAGCTTGGAGAAACACAAAAAGCCATACAACTTATGAGTTGGTATATGGGAAGCAGGTGTTTCTTCCCATAGAATTTCAAGTGAAAACATTCTGGACTGCCATGCAGTTAGGGACGAATTTGGATGAAGCTCAAAAACATAGGATATTGTAGTCGAATGAGCTTGATGAGATTGGACAAGATGCTCTTCAAAGGACTACCCTTATACAAGAACAAAGGACTAGATGGCATGATAAGTACATCAAGAAGAAGTCTTTTCAATCAGGTGATTGGGCCTTACTGTACGATAGTAGGTTCAATAATTTTAAAGGTAAATTATCTACTAGATGGTTGGGACCCTATGAAGTTGATACCGTTTATGATAATTGTTCAGTTAATATAAATACTATTGATGAGAATCAAACCTACTTTGTTGTGAATGGACATTGATTGAAGGTTTATCATAAGCCTCTATCCAAAGTGGATTTTATCAGACATGTTCTTCAGAGTTCTGAAATGCAACTGGTAATCAAGGGGATTTATCCTCCTTCTGATCCACCATAGTAAGTTTGTTGTGTGAGTTAATTTGGCTATGTACATATCTGTAAATAAGTGTGTCATTATATAGAAATTTTGGTGTTACTAACAAATACAAAAAGTTGATTGTGTTATAATGTAGATAAATGAATAAGGAGGAAATCTTCCAAGTGTAGGTCTACCCCTTTATCTAGCCCTCATAGATCATTTTTGGAAAAGGAGATAAATGCACTTTTATTTAAGTTTTTCAGACTCCTAAAAAATGAAAACACTGGCGAGTAGAAACTGGCCCGGGATCGAGAAAAATCCACGAGATAATAGATGGAGTTTTCTTCAAGTTTTTCATAATCCTAAAAATTGAAAACATCGACAAGCAGGAACTAGCCTAGGCTCGAGAAAAATCCATGGGACAATAGATGGATTTTTATTTAAGTTTTTCAGATTCCTTAAAACTGAAAACACCGGAAAGCATTAACTAATCTGGGCTCAAGAAAAATCCACACAATAGTAGTAGTTAGGATTATTTTTATAATAAAAAGGAAGTGGAAACATGAGTAGTGATCAGCTTGGTTCCAAAAAGAGGAGGATTCTAAATCTCAACACGAGGTTTTCTAGCTACAGAGTACCTTCTTGTTACAGATCTTGGGGCCCAGTCATTGAATTATTTTTCCTTATTTTCTGACAGTTCCGCTGCAAATTCAAAATTTATGTACCAAGTGTTGTTACCTGTTTTACCCTGCATGATCTTTTAGTAGAATAAAATCACATGTTCTCTTCCATAGCAGCAGGAAAAGACAACAATTTCTACAAAATGAAGCCTACAAAGCTCCAGTCTATAAAACACACTACCAAGTACCTTCTCCAATTCTCATTGAGTACCGAAATACAATTTTGTGGTGATCTGGTACTGGATAACATCTCTGTTCTATTCTGGTACTGTAAAAATGTTCACCTTTGTGCTCATCTGGTACTAAAGGAGAAGGCCTATGTTGTTCCAGTACTGTAAAAATGTTTGCCTCTGTGCTCATCCGATATTATGGGGGAAGGCATGTGCTATTCCAGTACTGGGAAAAACTCTATGTTGATCTAGTACTACAACAAATTCAACCATGTGTTCCTACAGTACTGGACAAAACTCTGTGCTCATTCGGTACCGTGGAAAAGACCTATGTTTTTTCGGTACTGTAACAAATTCGTCCCTATGCCCATCCGGTACTAAGGGATCAGGTTTGTGTTGGTCTGGTACTACAACAACTATGTGTAGTGGTTCGATACTAAGTTGTGATCCGGTATTGGATATGAATTTTGGTAATCCTTATCCTGTACTCAAAGTTTTTATACTCGATATAAAATGCGTCAAGTAATAGCAGGTATAAACTAAAAAAATATATATGTTTTATTAAATAATTAGACTAATTATGTATTAAACGTATGGTTACTCTCATGCATCTTCCTATCCTCAATTATTTCACGCTCCCTACCATGAACTTCTGCAATCCCTCGTATACATCTCCTCATATAGAAATCATTCATATGCACTCGAAATGTTGAGAGTACGAGGTAATTATACCTCTAACAGGACAATCTTCATTCCTTCTAATTATATGGTGAAGAAACAACATCATCCCATGATCCAACATCATGCCATATGAATGAATTAAAACACATCTTAATACATGTCAAAACATGATCCCATTCTGATCACGATGATGTCAGACAATTTCATACTTGTGAATTCCAGTCATAACGACCACATCTCCTGTAATCATTACCCAAAACTCCCATGAACATGATCTAACACCAACCTCCATACGATTCTATAAGTTATTCATGAATTCAACTTATCTTACCTTGCCATCATTACCATGGATGTGACCACTACAATCTGAATCTTAACCAATAAGCACTCCTTTGGATGGCTTTTCCATCCAAATGAGCATTATTTACCCGTTTTACTGCGAAACCATCTCCATTTACACTATGATTTGGTTCCTTCATATCGTTTGCATACTTATCCTCTTCCAGTACTCCATCGCGGACTGCACTGATCCGGTACTCAACCCTCGATCCTCTATTCCATTGCCTCATACAATTTAAGAATTTTTATAAGACAACATGGGGGTTGATAGATACGAACCTGTGTTCTAGTTATATAGGGAGACACGGGAATATCAAGCTTGCAGGGAGAGAATTGAACAGGTCGGTTGGGTTCCATTTTTGGAAAAATTCAAAGGCTATCATGAGGGAGTCTCTATTTCTTTTGCGCAGACCTATGATGGAGAAAGTGTTCGGTTTGGGGATATTAAATTGACAGTTTCGGAGGCCACCATAGCAGAATATACAGGCTTACTTTCCTCTGGAGAGAAATATTTTAAGGGGGTGATCGTTGACATGAAGCTTTGTCAGAAGTTTCTAAGGCCGAAGCATCAGGATCCTGATTGGACCAAAGGCATTCCCCGAAGCTGCATTAAGGAACAATATTGGATTATGCTCATTAGTTTGCATAGATTTCTCACTTGTGAAGGGAGGTATGTCGTGACCTTCCTATACCATTTAAAACTTTTGTCACATTTTGAAGGAGGGCCACAAATCGATTTTCCCCACTTCCTTTGGATGAGTTTAAATAAAATGGTGAGAGGAGTTAAATCAACATCCAAGAAACCCGAAACCAATATCCATCACCATGGCCTAATTAAATTATTGGTTGTCCATACATTGATAAAGCAAGGTAGTAGTTGGAAACGACTACTTCAACAAAAAAATTCTCAAAAAGGAGTGTCTAAATCTATAGAAGAATAGGAAACAAAGGCATACAGTGAGGGGTCCAGTAGAAACACAAATAAAAACAAAAGGATGAAGTTAGGGGGTGAAGAATCTACTATTACACCTAGCTCATCCCATCCCGTTGATGAATTGGGTAAAGATAAGTCTGTTATGGAGGAGCCTATTGCATCCAAGAAAATGAAAACCTCTCGATCTCATAAAACAAGTCCAACTTTGATTCCAAAAACTAAAAGGAAGAAAAGAAAGGATTTTGGGCAAGGTGACCGCTCAGATAGTGCTCCTGAGGAAACAATTGAATTATCACCAGAGCCAGTTAACAAGTTGGAAAATGCCCATGAACTGAACATTGAGAGCTGGGAAAAGTCTCAAAATAAGGGTGTGCTAGTAGAACAAATCCTAGAGGATACCACTACATCTAAGAAGGAGAGGCATTCCCAATTTAAGGGACCAAGTCCAGCCTCGATCCTTACAAATCAATTTCCATGAAGTGAAAGGAAAAAAAGGAAGAAACCTAGTCAAAAGGAAGTTTCATATGGTGCCCCTGAGGAAACTATTAAGTTCCCTCAAGAATCAGTTAATGAGTTGGTGAAGACCCTTGAAACAACTATTGTGTTTCCTCAAGAACCAATTAGTGAGTTGGAGAAGACTCCTAAGGTGAAAAGTGGAAGTAGGGGGAATCTTAAAACAATGAAGGTTCAAAATAAACAAATCTCAAAGCCTACACCTCAGTCCTCCAGAGTGGAAGCAAGGAATCTTGAGCATGAACAAACTCCAGAACCTACACTTCAGTCCTCTAAGGTGAAAATCAAATCTATATAAGAGAAACAGGTCCCCATGCCTATAACTGCTATTAAAACAAAGAAGAGGAAGTTGGTTTAAGAGACTTCCACCCCTATCAACAAATATGAGGAAACCTCACTTCCTGTATGAAGGACTACAAGGAGCATGGCCAAATAGATAATAGTTCCACATGTTCCTTCTCTTCTATAAGAGCCTACTGATATTTCGACTTCTCCAGAGAAATAAAGTATCTATGGAGAGAAGATTAGTGAGACTGAGGGGTTAGTGACAAAAAACTTGAGAGGTCTAAGAAAGGAGAAGGAAGCCCGAGAGGAGGTGATTGAACAAACAACCACATCTGATCCTGACAATTCCCTAAGAAAACAACAATTGATAATAAAGGTTGGGAAACTGAAAAAACAGAATGAGAAGAAGAAACAAGAGGTTACAGAGCATCAAGTATTAGATAGGAATATTAAGGAAAAGATTGTACAATTGAAAGAATATAACCTAAGGTTACAGGATGCACAAGAAGAAGTCTCTACTAAACTCAAAAAAATTCTATGTTTGATCCAATACACCAGGCTGATTAAGAAGGAGCTTAGGAGTGAGGCTTCTGGGTTCAACATTCTACAGCCAGATAAATGATGTTCAGACAGGATGGGAGATGGTTCAGTTTTGCAAAGTTTGGAGTATCAGTTTTGACATTTTTTGCATGAAGACATGTAATGACTTAAGCATGGGGGAAATGTTGAGTCTCCATTTTGACACCTCTATTACCTTATATTATCCTCTATCTGGGCCAATTTTACCTCTGACATGTGCATATGTTGTCTATTTCCTCCAAAAAATTACCTTGTGACCTTATTTATATGCATAAAGAGGTAATCTATGTTAAAAACATGATTTGTTTGATTTCTTGATTAAATTGGAATTAAATGGTTGATTATTATGCTCCTAATCACTTTGACTATTATTAAGCAGCTTCATGACAAGGCATCACTTCATCCGGTACTATCGTTGGTCCGGTACTGCAACAACTGTTTGATCCGGTACTCCACTTGATCCAATACTCCACCTGATCTTGTACTCTGCCTAATCCGGTACTCTACAGTGATCTGGTACCAATACTCCGCCTGATCCGGTACCATCTTTGCGCCTATTCCGGTACCACCATTGCGCTGATCCGGTACTAAGATTTATGACAGTGCTAGTCTGGTACTAAACCCCTATCTATAGGATTAACGTTTTGAACGAGTATGCTGGTGGTGATTCCAAGAAATTAGTTGAATGGAAGTATCCTTAGATAGTTTGAAGATCACGATAGAATTCATCACTCATGCACCTCATGTCATGAGGATGAAGTCCATTCCTTGAGATACGATGTGATTCACCAATTATAATATTTTGTAAACAATTGATAATTATCCTCAGACCTTGATTATAACGACTAACCTTATTTAAAAGGGATGTTGTGTAGATTATAGGGATTAAGTAGTAAGGAGAGAATTATATACAATGTTATGCTGAAAAATGAAATATTGAATTATTGATTCACTTGATCAATTGAAGGAGTACGAATGCTAGCTTGTGCAATTTATGAGTATGAGTAAAGCGTTGAACTCTGTAATTTCTTTGGAGGTACCTTGTTGGTTCGGCAAGGGCCCACCACCCCAACCAAGGTAAACCTCCCTGTATATGTTCTAGTGTGGTGTGAGTTAATTGTGTGAGTGTGAAAATATAATAGTTGTGTGTTGCAAATGATTTTAAATGCATAAAAGTTTCTAAGTACAATACAGATTTATTTGATTTTGAATCAGTGTGAGTGAATGGTTATACATTGGGCATAGTAAATAACTCTATTTTCATTTCTGCAGATTGATATTTAATTAACAATAGTTGGATAGATGTTTGGGATTGTTAAATAAGCAATTGTTATTGTTTTAGACTTATGATTATGGTGTTCTTAGTAAGTACAAGAACAATAAGACTTCATCTTTCACCTTCATGCTCCATGTAATGAAGTCTTTAGATTACATTGATTGTCTCCTGTATTGAAGAACGTTTGATTGGAATTAATTAGGTTATGATTGGTTTCTTTCTAAGAGTAATTACAGTGATTCCAATTGCTACAGGAAGCAAGGTCTCAGTTCATCTCTTCATTTCATGAGCCTATAATGAACAGACTTGTTATCTAATCAAGAACCTTTTCAATTGAGCATTGTTTGTTTGAAAGCTTTACTGTAAGCTTTATCTTCTAAGTTTGAAGTTGTGTGAAGTATTCAGATATTTCAAAACTGAGTGTTATGTTGTTAATTATTTCCTCATTCAGCTTGATATAACAGACATAGATAGGTTTCCTATTTTCGTCACATATGGTGTAACAACTCTTTTGATTACAAATCTCAGATTAACATATAAATGAGTGTAATATACTAAGAATATATATACACCAACACTTGTTCTATTTGTTCGTGGACTGATTTTCATCGTGTATTCCTGAGATATTAAGGTGAAAACAAATCCGTCGATCAGTATTTGATCAAACTTAATAATATGAGAAGAGGGAAGGAAGAAGCCCTTGCTACATTCAACAAGAGGTTTCAGAGATTTTATTGCACTATGCCTTTCGAGATACAACCTTATGAAACTGCTTCCATGGTACATTATACAGTAGCTCATCATCATGAGTTGTTCCTTTATCTTAGAGAGAGGAAATCCTCATCCCTTGAACACATGTTTACTAATGTTGAGGAGATCTAGGAGAATTTTCTAGCATGTGGGAGGCTAGCAAAGCAATTTTGGGATGAAATTTTTGAACAAACTAAAGCTTATGAGTAGCACGAATCAGATTTCTATGCAAATAAACTGGAAGATGGATATGGAAATGAGGATGTTTATGAATAGAAGTCATATTTGGGAGAGCTTTCTGCATCATTTTTAGATTTCAATTCTTTGTTAGGTCTTGAAATTGATAAATATGTTTTTAATACTAATAAGAATGTAGATTTATATGCTCATAACTTATACCATCAAGTTGAATTTACAAATACAATTAACTATTTTACTAGTTATAAGCCAACAACTGATTGTGTTTATCAGGATGATCATGAGGGTCATTTTTCAAAGGATAATTTGTTTTGTGGAAGGTTTTCAGTTGATCATAGTAGGAACCCTTTTAATCCTACTATTGAAGTGTCACATGATTATTTTTTTGAGGAAATAACTGTTGCTTCAAAGCACCTGACTGTTCATACTGGAAATTAGTAGTCTTTGTTTGTTTATGATGATCTCTAAGATTATATGTTTTCAAGTTTTGGTCACGGATTTGTAATGCATGATCAAATAAATTGTATTGCTCTTGATTTTCATGGTAAATGGTTTTTGTTATTGTTGAAGGAATAAGTGTTGACTAATTGGGTTGGTTGTCATTGATTTCAACCCTTGAAGAAAGTTCAGTGGCAAATTTCGGTAGCACAAAGGTTTGGTTAATGGACCCAAGTTTGTTTGATGGATAATGGTATGTGTTTTTATGTATTTGTAGGTAAAACTATTCTAAATGGATAATACATATCATGCCATTTTCGGTGGTATGTGGAACGTCACATAACTCCTCACGGTTAGAGAGTTATGGCCATGTGAAGTTGGAGAACCCTCATGAGTCATCTAGAAGCCCCAAAAGGTCAAAGTATTCAAAGTGTTTGCAAAGAAGAAATTATTTAAATAATAAAGTGAAGTGATGAGTGTACTATAAGTCAAAGAGGATGCAAAATAAATTATTTAATAATAAAGTTAATGGAGAACCTACAAATTATGGAAAGTGGTTAAGTTAAGTGGACAAGTGGTTATAAGTGGGTTAACCCTAAAATAAGAAAAGTGGGTTAAGATGGTTAAAAGGTAACCCCTTGAGGATGCTACATGAAAGTATAAATAAGATGCAAGACTATTTCACTTAAACATATTTGAATATCATTGAATATCTATTTTTCTGAAAGGTTATTTGGGTAGGTATTATTGATAGATAAAAATTGCAGCAGAAAAAGTGTGGCAAGAAAAGTGCGGCAGAAAAAATATGGTAGGAAAACTGCAACAGAAAAAGTGTGGCAGAAAAAGTGCGGCAAGAAAAGTGCGGCAGAAAACGTGCGACAAGAAAACTGCGGAAGAAAAAGTGCAGCAGAAAAATTATAGCAAAAAAGGTGCGGCAGGAAAACTGTGGAAGAAAAAGTGCAGCAAGAAATGTGTGGCATACAAATCACAGCAGGAAAATTGCAGCAGAAAAATCACAGCAAAAAAAGTGCGGCAGAAAAATCGCAGTAGTGGATTTGCGACAGCAAAACCACAGCAATAGAACGCTACAAGAAGAAAAAAAAAAGTATGTTTCTCATATGTGTAGTGTTGAATTTATGAATCAAGTTGAGGGTTTTCCTTGTAAATATGTTGGATGCCCTCTTGGGAATTTATGTCTTGTTGTAAAATTGATCTGAGGCAGATCTACTGAAGTTTAATATTGGTTCATGTTTGAGGGATTTTGGTTAAGGTATGTTGTTGAAGTTATTGGTACAGATAGAGGTTGTAAAACAGTGAGGCTCTAGCACATGGTTTGAGGTACAAACTTGTGGTATATTGTTTGAGGTATATGTCATCAGATCAAATTTGGATGATGAAATTGATGAGGGATTTTGGTTGAGGTACATGTTGGGTACATTATTGAGACAAGTAGTTGATGAGTTGGCACATACATGAGGTTTATAGTTGATGATGTTGGTACATCTTGATGAGTGATATTTTTTGTGTATTTGATGCATGATTGGTACATATTTGGTACATGGTTGATGCATTCGTTGATGGTACAGGTTGGTGCATGGTTGATGCATTTTTTTATGATACAGGTTAATTACAAGTTATTTGTATAGGTTTGGTGCATGGTTGATGCATTTGTTTACGGTACATGTTTAGGTACAAATTGATTTATGTTGGCATAGGTTATTGGTACAGGTTGTTACAGTTTGATTACAGGTTGATTGGTACAGGTTTACAACAATATATCTCACAGTGATAGTTTGACAGTGGTTCCATCATTCTACTTCTACGTCAGGGCGATTGGACAGAGAAAGGACAGGTGGTTGTAGCGACCTTACGGTTGTAGCCAGAGAACATAGGGGGTTGTAGCCTCCTTCTTGTTGTATCCAGAGAATTGAGGATTTGGATCTTCCCTCAGGTTGTAGCCTAAGAAACTAGGGGGTTGTAGCCTCCTTTTGGTTGTAGCCACTGAATTGGGGAGTTGGAGCTTCCTTCAAGTTGTGTACTGAGAAACTAGGGGGTTGGAGCCTCCCTCCAGTTGCAGCTGGAAAACAAAGGAAGTTGGTTCTCTCAATTAATGTAATTCTTAAAGACATAATAAAAATCATTATGTGGTTTTCTCCTGCTTTGGGTTTCCACGTAAAACATTGATGTATTGTGTATGTGTATGATTTCTCATTTGTTCATTGTTTATTTACTCTACAACTATTGGATGATAATGCTACATTGATATAACACTTGCATTTTATGGTGAAAAATGATTAATTTGTTCTATTACTGATTCACCCCCCCTCTTAGTAATCCAACAATTGGTATCAGAGTCAGTTCCTTTAGGAAACAGTTTAACCACTGGAAAGAGATCATGGATTATTCTGAGAATTGAGTGTCAATGTTTAATAGTTAGAATGGTTTAAAGTATGAGATGTGGAGCAGAAGGACAAAAATATTTTTATAGGAACAAGGACATTATATTTGGCTATTAGTTGTTATAGGATATGATAGTTCAAAAAGGGGAAAGACTGCAACCAAGAAGGAATTGAAGAAGAACAACAAAATAGAAATGGATTTCATCTTGGAAGGATTACCTAATCCAGTAAGAGAAAAGATTGGTAAATATTCATCATCCAAAGAAATTTCGAATAAGTTACATGAAATATATTCTTCACCCATCACAAATTCATAATATGCCAAAAAAGATGTAGATACAAATCAAGAAGAATTGTGTTCACCATGTCAAACAAATTCAGAAGATGAAGAGTACATAATCACCATAGGTATGTTGTTTTTCTTTAATTGTGAAAAATGTGAACATCTTGAAATAGAATGCCATGAAGGAAATGAGACAGAAAAACTAACTGAAAAGTAAGACAATTATGAAGAAGAATTGATTAGTGCTTTAGATGAACTAAGAGAAGAAAACAAGTCACTCAAGAAAGAATTGATGAAACAAAAGGAAAGTGTTCACATTTTTTAAGAATCCCAACAGGTCATCGAGAACTTAAGAACTCGGCTAGAAGAAGCTAGAAAGATCAAAGAAAATATTGAATATCAAAATAAGTATTTGAAATCCAACATAGAAGCATGGAAGGAAGAAGCATAAATGAGAGATAAGATATTGACAGATCATCTTAAGGAAAGAACTAATGATCTAAACCAGCTTGAGGCAGAGTTTGGTCAAGAAGCTAAAGGACTTAAAGAAGAAATAATCACATTAAAAATTCAGCTTGAAGAAGCAAAAATAATAGAAGAAGTCATGAATTCTTAGATAATGAAGAAAGAAGAAGAGGTTGAGAAGCTTGAAGAATAAGTTGTCACATTGAGAAGTAAAATCGTCAAGCTCAACAAGAATGTTGAAGAGACAGAAACATCAACATCAGTTATAGAAAATGAAGAGAAACACTCTAGGTTGCTAGAAAAGAAGAATAAAGAAAATAGAAAGAGTTATGCAGAAGTACTCAAAGGAAGGAATCATGGTCACTCAGAATCTAAGAAAAATATTAAAGATACATCTTCAAGAAGACCATCCATGTTCGAGCCAAAAAGAAGATTCAATCATAATCATGATCAGTCAATGAAAAATTCAGAAGGACTACGCCACAAAGAAGATCATTCACTCCCAGGTATGCAAATTTCTTTTATGATCATTTTTTTTATTGTACTAACTTTGGACATAAGGTTGCATATTGCAGGGATTATAAAAAAAATGTTCAAGCAAGAAATGCCTATGTGACCCCACGTAACATTGAATGTTACAAATGTCATAACTATGGACACATAGCTAGTGATTGTAGAAGCATGATCGATACTTCCATGAAAGGGAACATTGATATCAAATGTAAGAATGTATGGATAAGAAAACACGAAGAACAGGTGAACAAAGACCAGGTCCCAGAGATCGCAATATTGACAATAAAACGAGATGAAGAAAAAAAAAAAAAAAAAAAAAAAAAAGAAGAAGAAGAAGAAGAAGATGTCAGATATAGAAAGGTTTGGAAAACAATTGAAAGAAAAGAAGGATAGGTAAATAAGGAACATGTTCAAGAGATTGTACTTTCAGAAATTGTAGTGAAAGATGAATACACAGACATAAAGAAAGAAGTTAGAGCTCAGAGAGATGATGAATCTACCAATGAAGATAATGATGAATACACATCATAGTAGGAATTATTCCGAGCCATCCGGCTTAGAGACTCCCAAGTAACATGAATATTAGATAGGGGGAGTCTATGAAATAGTTGTGACAGACCAAAGAACCATCCTTCGAGCAACTTGCAGAGTTTAAATAGACAGATCCAGAGCAGTCAATTAGAAGAAGTATAATCAGTTGTAGTAGTGAATACTTCATGATAGTACAGTTATAAATGGGTCAACATTATGGACAGTTTGCAGTAGAGTCTTGGACAATATGAATAAAGATGGATTCACAATAACACTTAACATGTTTGGACAAATATATGACAGTGGATGAGAGCATGGATTCATATATTGGTTCAGAGACAAAGGAACATTATCATAATGGATGATAATTACACAGGAAATGACTCGAACAATGTTAATGGATTCAAAATTGACAGATATTTTTTGGACACATGCAATGCATACAACAGTACACATTCAAAATAGAGTAATGCTCAGAAACAACAATGACAAAGCTTCCCACTGGCTATAGAAAGGAAAACTAGCAACTCAGCGTTTTTGGGTGTAACATGCCAAGGTAATTCTTGCTTTTTACTTCAAGGTTTTGCTTTGCGTTTGGGTGTAATTTTCCAAGGTTATCTTTGTGGTTTCTGAAAACTGGACAACGACCTCTCCCTTTTCGCAGGGCCTGGCCTTGACTCCTTACAAAATTTAATGGTACTCAGTCGCTACAGCCTACTTACCTTGGGTGAAATCTGTCTTAGCTAGACACATTGTGTCTCGCAGCGGCGAAACCCCAATCGTATCCTTCTGGGCAAGATCCCTGTGGTGATTTTCTTCACCCGAAATTTGTTTTTCTTCTTCAGTTAATGCGTTTTCCTGGCCAGATCTCTGTGGAGATTTTCTCCTCCAGAAAATTGTTTTTCATCATCAAATTAAGGCGCCTTCACCGGCGAGATTCCTGTGATGATTTTGACAAATATTTCCTTCTCAGCCTTCTTCACCTCCACTCATCGATTTTAACTGCACGTGCCCAGCGTTTTTCCTCCCGTTCGCTCGGTGCCTGGTATGGGTACGCTATCTCTGTCTTATTTCTTCCATATCTCCGTGGTTGGCATGCGATCTCTGTTGAGCCAATCTCACCCTCAGCCTTGGCCTCTCTGAGTCACTCTCCACTGAGTTCCTCGCTTAATCTAGTTTCTAGATATGACAGGTTCTAGTTGGTGGTAAGTTTTACCCTTTACTTCTCAGGTAAATTGTCTAATTTATGGTGAATATTCGTATCTACATTATAGTTGAGTGATGCTAAAATTTATGAATGGTATGTTTGACAATCCAAGTAACAATTGGGCCCATGCTAACACGTTTATTTAAGTCTGGTTATTATTAATTAGTTACCAAATTGGTTATACCGAAATAACTTGGTGCGCATGCCTTCATCATGTTACTATGGTTTGTCCTCCTTTAAATAACAAGAATTGGTTATACCACATTTTATGGTAGGTAAGAAGTATGTAGTTATGTGGCAGATTTTAAACATGCCTTGAGCCCAATGAACAATTTTATTTCTAAATTTGGACCCTGGGGTTGATTTACAACTAAGGTAAATTGTATTTATACCTTACTAAATTTTCACTGCTAAGTGGCTCATGGTCAATCCACCCCTTTTTACCCTTTTTCAGTTGGTCCTTTATCTTAAAATTTTTATGCTTGACACTTTTGTTGGTGGGAATTAGTTGACTTTGCGCAATTTATTTAGCATATCAATTAAAAAATCTATGCCTCGATTAATGGATAGTTGCTTTTTTTTCCAAGAAGAAATTTTTCTCAAATTTATATAAAGTATAAACTTGTTTACAATGACAACAGCAAGCCGTGAGGCGCACAGCCATGATCAGAGAGAGTGGCTGATCACTCAATATCCATAGAGAGGCGCACAACTCGATATATTAAGCCTTCCAAAACTTGCTTGTGCCACACATGCACGTGTACACAAAGATTGCAATATAGGTCAGAATAGAAATTTCTAAAAAAAACAGTCCATAGATTGACAAAAAGAGGCCGATGACATTCAGAAGATGTTGAAAGAGGTAATAGGACTCTCTTTCCCATTATCGCAATGGAAAACTGAGAGCTGACCTGTCACTTTGCCAAGGGCCCTCTTGGAAAGAGCATCTGCTTCAGTGTTGTGGGATCTGGAGATATGTTGGAGCTTTATGTCGGTGAAGGAGTTGTAGAGCTCCCTGGTTTTTAGTTTCCAGCCTTCAATGTGAATTGAGCGCAGATTGCAATTGAGATTTATCCAGTTTACAATAACACTCGAGTCTCCTAAAACATGAAGATGGTTTATAGACCAGCAAGAGGCGAGATAGAGGGTAGCCCACAAACCCATAAGCTCAGCCTTGGTGTTTGTGCCCGCTCCGCAGTTTAGAAACCAATTTGTAATTCTCGAGGAGTGTGTTTTGAAGGTGATTGGATAGTTGCTTAGTGCATTGATTTTGCAGCGTCGATGAATGATGAAGGGAATAAATTGACCGCGCGCACTGATTAATGTTGCGCAGAGTTATTTATGTGGCTAGATATCTAGAACGTCTCGAGTAGTTGTTGTTTTTAGTGATTGTTGATTTTAATGCTAGCGCACATTTCCTTAATGTGATTTAGGACTAGCTGATGTATTTAGACTCCTTGCGCACGCTTTATTATATGTAATTTTTGGTTAGGGACTTTATCCTACTTGCGCACAATGAATTTATGATGTGGTAAATAATGTTTAGAACTTAGCGCAATGAATTAATTGATGACATTCTTGCGTCTTAACTCAAGACGATGTATGATTTATGTAATAGTGATGGTTTTAGTTTCAGACTTCTTGCGCAATGAATGTTATGTCTTAATGAGAGTTGTAGATGTTAGATTTCTTGTGCATTTGGATTTTGGGTTTAGACCTCAGACTTCATGCACTTATGGATTTCATGTCATGATATAATGGTCTAGAATTGGATTACTCTTGCACTTGGAACTGGAGATGATTAAGTTTTTGCGCATGGAATGATTTCGGTGGATAATAGATTCTCTTGCGCCATCGAAGTAAAGTTGTTGGGTGAATGATTGTTTTAGATCTTAGGTTTTTGTGCATTTGGATTTCATTTGAATAATGGATTGACAACCTTTATTGCACCCTTAAATTTATCAACGGAAGATTGTTGTAGACATTAAACTCCTTGCGCCTGTGGATTTTATGCCATGTAAGATGGGTTAGAAAATTGTTTATCTTACACCTTGGCTTGTGTTATCACTTGATTGATTTAAGTGATTAAGTTATCATGTGCCATGGAATGTTATGTTACATGTGTTGGTCCATGAAGATGATGTGTCGGCCTTGTGTCGTAATTAATGTTTTATTTACCTAACGCAACCTTAAAAAGAAAAAAAAAATACCTGTTGTACGTCGCTTGTGTTGTCGTAACGGCGGGGTCGTTACAGTCATGCAATAAGTTGGTATTTTGTAGCTCTGACCACCAAATTATTCTTCTGCACAGTGTTATGTTCCTTTAGGGAAAATCCTGTACTAAAAAATTCAATAATGTCAGCAAAGTATTTATCATCAATCTGCACTGAAAAGAGTTGTGCATCAAGAAAATTTTACTCCAAGCTGATTGGTTCCTCTCCATTGGATTCTATCCCT
>ML778232.1:1938722-1958748 GCA_009831015.1 Picea engelmannii | reverse complement strand
AATTATGAGTTCACGGTGATTCCATTTGGGTTGTCAAATGCATTAGTTGTCTTTATGTGTTTGATGAGTAGTGTTTTGAGAAATTACTTGGATAAGTTTGTCATTGTCTTTTTGGATGACATGATTATTTACTCTAAGTCTTGTGAAGAACATAAGAAACACTTGAGGATGGTGCTAAAAGTATTGAGGGAGCATCTGTTGTATGCAAAGTTGAGAAAGTGATCATTCTACTAGAGACAGATACATTATTTGGGCCATATAATTTTATAGGAAGGGATATAAGTTGACACTGAGAAGATAAAATCCATTGAGGAATGTACAACACCAAGGAATGTCTCAAAGGTGAGGTCATGCATGGGAATAGAAGGATATTATAGAAAATTTATTGATGGATTTTCAAGGATTGCACACCCAACTACTTCTTTGCAAAGGAAGGGTGTGAGGTTTGAATGGACCCCTGATTGTGAAATAAGTTTTCATCACTTGAAGAGCTTGTTCACAAGTGCACCAATATTGAGGATTGTTGATCCTTATGAAGATTCCATTGTGTGCACTAATGCATGCAAATAAGGGCTTGGGGTAGTCCTTAGTCAAAATGGGCATGTGATGCGCTATGAGTCTAGGAACCTGAAAAAACATGAGAGAAATTGTGCTACTCATGATTTAGAATTGGAAGCCATAGTGCATGCCTTGAAGATGTGGAGGCATTATCTCACAGGGAGAATATTTGAACTGAGGATAGACCATAGTGGTTTTAAATACTTGTTTGGACATCCAACTTTAAATGCTAGACAAAGTAGATAGATATAATTCATCAATGAATATGACTTTGATATCAAGTATATCAAAGGAAAAGTGAACAAGGTGGATGATGCGTGCATGGATTCATGCTACAACCATTAGCATGTATAAATTTGATTTGAGGGACAAAATTATGGAAGCTTCCAAATCATATCAGCAATACATGGAAACAAAGGAAAAATTACAGCAAGGTAATTTGCAGCAGAAAATTCAAGACTATGAGCTAAGGGAGGATTGAATGCTCATGTACAGGGGTAGAGTTTATGTGCCAAATATTCAGGAGATGAAAACTATGGTGTTAAAAGGGATGCATAATGTACCTTATGATGGGCACCCAGGATACCATAAGACAATTGCACCTGTAAAGAGTCGATATATTTGTCTTGGCATGAAAAAGGAGGTGTTTGATTACATTGCTAGATGTCTAGAATGTCAAAAGGTTAACGCTGAGCATAGACATCCAACTATTTTTCTTCAAACCATTTCCAATTCTTTAGTGGAAATGAGAAGTGGTGACAATTGATTTCACCACCAAGCATCCATGACAAAGCACCAAGAGTCCATCATGGTGGTGGTGGATAAGCTCACTAAATTTGCTCATTTTATTCCAGTGAAGCTAACTCATAAGGTAGCTAACATTGTTGATATTTATATGAGGGAAATTGTCAGGCTTCATGGCGTGCCTAAGGAAATTGTTTTTGACAAAGATCCCAAGTTCACATCAAACTTTTGGAAGGGATTATTCAAAGGATTTGGGACAAATCTAAATTTTAGCACAACATATCATCCATAGTCAGATGGGAAAATAGAGTTGGTCAATCAGGTGATTGAGGATATGCTGAGGATGTATGTGATGGATAAACCATCGAAATGGGAATATTATTTTCATTTGGTTGAGTTTTCTTATAATAATGGGTATCGGGAATCTTTAAGTATGAGCCCATTTGAGTCACTATATGGGAGAAAGTGCAACATGCTAGTGAGTTGGAAAAACCCAACAGAAAGAGTAGTGGTTGGGCCAGAGTTACTCAAGGAAATGGAAGAACAGATGGTGAAGATAAAAAAGAATTTAAAGGTTTCCCAAGACATGAAGAAAATCTATGCAGATAAGGTAAGAAATCACAGAGAGTTTAAAGTGGGCGACCATGTGTTCTTAAAAGTGAAGGCCAAGAGAATTTCCTTGAAGTTGAGGAACTGTGAAAAGATGGTAGCGAGATATTGTGGACCCTTTGAAATCCTAGAGAGGATTGGTCTTGTTGCATACATGCTTGCACTACTTGCATCCATGCTTGCACTACTTGCATCCATGTGCATTCATAATGTATTTTGTGTATGTTTGCTTAAAAAATATGTATCTGATGCTAATCATGTAATTGATTGGAATGTGATTTAGGTGGAGCAAGAGATAGACTTATGAGTATAGTAGGTACATGCATATTGTATCAGAAGGTCAAGTTTCTCTAGAATCGAGCAATATATTATAGGGATGGTAAATATACAGTGGACCTGTTACGGTCCTTAGGATGCAACCTGGGAGTATGAAGGTGCTATGAAGGAGGAGTAACCACATCTTTTTTAATATTTTTGAAGATTTTGATTATACATGTATATATAATGAAATGAGGATAGTGCATAAATATGGGGGAACGTAATGTAATACCCCTAGGTCAAACCCCAAATTGTAAATTTACATATATGTTGGTCAACCAGGATATTTTGGGTCAGGGTTTCATTGTAAATATGTTTTGAGGCCAAAGTGCCTATGTGGTTATTAGGCTGATGAGCCTAGAATGATAAAAGGTTACCAAGCCTACCTTTGTAATATGTAATCACAATTAGTTTATTAATAAAAATACATCATTGTTGCATACCAACAAGATGAAAGAGTATAGGGGCAGAGAAATCCATTGGAGGGAAAGGGGGATAAGTGTCTAGGAAGAAGGGCTAAGACAAGGAAATATTATAATAATAATTCCTAAAGTCTAGTTTATGGGATATATTCATATCTACCCTAAGTTCCTAAGTGGGGAGGAACGTATCACCATGTGGGGCCCATGTAGTTCCCAACATGACAAGTGTCAAGTTACGAACATGCATATAAAAAAGTAAGAACTTGGAATAATGTAATCATCATTCATATTCTTTTCATATTCAATATAGCTTCTCCTAGTGACATTTTTCTTACCAGTACCTACTAATTCTCATGAAAATCTGATATGGAGGATGTATTAAGAAGTAAAGGAGTGTACCATATTACCATGGGAAAAGAAAACGAACCCATTGATGATGAAAATAAATTCAAATGGGATAATAAGAGTGATAAAGCATGTGGAATAATTAGAATGTCCATCTCTCTTGATTTAAGGTTTCACCTTCAAGGAATTGATGGCCCAGATAAAACTTGGGAAATGCTTGAAGTTGTGTTTGGTAAACACAATATTATTTGAGCCCACTAGTTGGAAAATCACTTAATGACTTTAATTCCAAATGATTTTCCTTGCAATGAAGATTACTTATCTAAGTTCAAAACACTTATAATTTTATGTATAGATTGCAAAACAAAATTGAAGGAAGACCGATGCAACTATATTATTCTTTATAAACTTGGTAGTGCATATTCTATGTTTGTATCTAGGTTTGATTCCACTGGAGAAGATCTAGGGAGTGCTTACCAAAATCCCTCTCTTGATTTTTTTTTAGATGCTCTTATTCGAGAGAAAGATAAGCTAGTGAAACTTGGATTGATAAACACTGCAAGTACATCCAACAAAATTTTATTGTCTAGAAAAAAGATAAATTCAAGAATCCCAAGGAGAAACATCCTCACCACAACAACAAGAAAAACAAGGATCCCAAATCCTCTTCGCCAGCTTCTTCTCCTAATGGTGACAAAGGAGAAAAAAACAAAAATAAGAATACTTATATAAATTACAAATTTTGTGGGAAAGATGGTCATGTGGAGTCCAAATGTTTTAAAAATATGGAAGCCTTAGAAGCAATGATGAACAAAAACAACATCAATATTTATTCTTCTTCCTCTTCTTCTTCTTGTGGATGTGCACTTTTTTCTTTTGGTTTCTCCTTCAATGCAACTTCTACTTCTTTTACTAATGAGTGGGTTATTTATTATGGATCATCTTATCATATGGCTATGGATAAAACTCTTCTATAACTAAATGTAACACGAAGAAAATACTTGTTGGTGATGATAGATCTCTTAGTGTTGTAGGGTTTGGATCAGTTCAAGTAGATAACGGTCATTTCAATGATGTATATGTGTTCTAATTATTTCCTACAACCTTCTATCAATGTATCAAATCACTCATTCAAGTGAAGATAAAACCATAGAGTTTTCACCTCACCAAGTTGTAATCAATGATCTAAAAGATCCTAATCATGTTCTTGCAACTCGAATAGTTGATGATATTACCAAGTTGTGCAAGTTTGACAACTTTGGGTCATCATATTTTCCATTAAAAAAAAAAAAATCTGATAGCAATGACTTGAGCAAACTTTGGCATGAGCAGTTTGGTCATCTAAACTATCACTCATTGCAACAAATATGTAATTAACACATGGTGATTGGTCTTCCTCTTGTTTCTTAAATATATGTTTTTTGTGTTAGTTGTGTTCTCGACAAACATTATTAGGACAAGTTTTACAAACATGCCTCTTGGCATGCCTCGACCCCTTTGTAACTTGTTCAAATGAATCGTCTTGTTCATTTTATTCTCCTTCTTTCTCTAGGTGCAAGTATTTCTTCATTGTCAATGACGAATTCTCCAGATGCACTTGGGTTTACTTCTTAAAACTTAAAAGAAGATTTTTTGACAAGTTTTTGGCATACAATGCCCTTGTAGAAATACAATTTGTACATAAACTTCAAAGGTTAAGAATAGATAATGGAGGCGAATATGTGAACAACAATTTTACAAGTTACTGCATTGCACAAGGAATACAAATGCAACACACTTTCCATATACACCACAAAAAAATGGTGTTGCTAAAGGAAATAATCACACTACTAAATCACACTACCACAAAGGATCTAAAAAATATAACACCCAAAGAAGCATGGACTAAAATTAAGCTATATGTAAGCCACTTCCATGTATTTAGTAGTGTAGCATGGGCTGACATTCCTAACAAGAAAAGGAATTCTTTACAACCTAAAAGTGAGAAGTTTTTTTTTTTTTTGTTATTATAAATATGTCAAAGGTTACAAACTTATTCAACATCATTCTAATGAAATTATCATTAGAATATATGTTAAATTTGTTGAAAATGTCTTTGCCTATGAGCCTAATTTAGTGTTTGTGTCATCTGCAGATTGCAATCCATCGTTGGTGCTTGTGCCATATTTGTTCCTATTCTGGTTTCTTCTTCTTCAGATGATGACAACGAGGATGAAAATCCACCTCTACCTTCTCACCTTCCTCCAAATGAGTCCATTGAACATGAACCTGCACTAGTATCATCGCTTCCCAAATGGGTCCATTAAACTTGAGAAGTAGTTGGTGATCTTGTCAGTGATCCTTTATATCAACATTGAACACGTTCATAGTTCTAGTGAGCCTCTTCTATTTTGGCTCAAGTTTTAAAGACTCATGATCTAGAAAAATTTGCAGAGCTTTGAGCTATCTAGATTGGGATACAACAATGAATAAAGAGTATCACTCTTTAATGGAAAATGATCCTTGGGATATTGTATCTCTTCCAAAAGGAATAAAACTTGTTAGATGTAAACAAGTGTACACAACTAAGTATGCATCAAATGGAAGTGTTGAAAGACACAAGGCCCAATTAGTTGCAAAAGGGTTCTCTCAAGTTGAAGGCATTGACTATAATGAAACATTTTCCCTTGTCACCAAAATTAATTCCATTTGCCTTATTCTTTCCCTTGTTGCCTCACATAAATGGGAGGTCCATCGAATGGATGTTAAATCCTTCTTCTTGCTTGGAGATTTGCAAGAATAAATCTACATGGAATAACCTTCTCGCTATGTTTAGAATGACTCCAAACTTGTTTTTCTCCTGAATAAATATCCTTATGGTCTTAAGCAAGCTCCTTGAACTTGGTATGCCAAAATGAGCATCTTTCTTCTTGACACCGACTTTTCTAGATGTCATTCTGACCCTAATGTCTATACCAAGAATTTAGGAAGTCGTCTCATAATACTTGTTTCTTAATGTTGATGACCTTATCCTTAATGGTAGTGACCCAAAACTTTAAATCATGTGAAAACAATCATTAAGAAGAAATTTGAAATGACTAACTTAGGCTATTTGCATTATTTTCTTAGCCTCCATGTTTTGCAAACCAACGAAGGAATTTTTCTTTCCCAGTGTAAGTATGCTTGTGACCTTGTTCATTGATGTCACATGGATGATTCTAAACTAGCCCCTTCTCCCTTCCAGTCTAGATTCAAACATCGAATACTAATTCATAATAGGTTGTAAGGGCATCGAAGCCGCTTGTGAAGAGAAAGAGACATGACAAGGGTTACTCATGTGAGGATATGTGTTACCCCCAGACAAAGAAACTTTGTGAGGGGGGTTGCCCATACTATAAGGATGACTTCCTCTGGATGGAACACTAGAGGACAGACAGAGGTCCGCCATGGGAAAAGTATTCATGGGAACTGACATAGCAGAAGAAGGATAAGTGGACGGAGTGTAACAAGTATAATGATTGCATATTTGGGCACTTACTTCTCGCATAGTGGATTCGTAGGAAGGAAGATTCCAACCTCCTACCGTAAGAGGTGTTTGAAGGATATGACTCCCACCAAACGAAGAGGGATAAGAAAGAGGCATCATGTGCCCAGACCCAAAACTTGTATTTGCATAAGGAGGTGAGACAGAGGATCGCAAGTGCGAAGACATATCAGACATACCATGAGAAAAATGATTAGAGACCCAAGGCATTGACTGAGTACCATAATTCTGCATACCATTATAAAAAGTGGACATATTTTCCCCCATGAACGTCATGGGGGGGGGGGTAGCAGTAAAGGAGGGAGCAAAAGGAACTCCACTATCCTTGATAACAAAGACTCAACACAAAATCCTATGGTCAACTAATAATCAAAGAGCATACCAAAAAGTCAAATGGCAATATGCATGCAAACAGGCTAAAGTGGTTGAGTGGCCTCCCTCGCTAAAGAAGGTATGTCTCATCCAAGAGGGACCTGAGACTCCCTGCTAAAGTTTGGAGGTAACATAATCAGTTATAAGGGCCCTCGTAGGCTTAACAACTAGTTCGTCAGATCCCCCTGAAGAGGTAATCCTCCATAAAGGTTGTGAGTTGTCTGACCCCTATCTAACCCAGGGTACAAGCAGAATAACCCCTGGAAGTAACCTATGAGATACCTAAGTCAAGCAACTAGTAAACCATTGTATAACCAATGCATAGGCGAGCAGTCATAAGTCTGGATCACCATATGGGTAGAGTAGAAAAGCCCGAAACCTTGAAAGAATCGCCTCTCATAGAGGTATGGGTACTAGAAAGATCCCAAAATACGAATAAATCCACAGAAATATCTCTGACACTAGGTGAGTATCCAGGGGTTATCCCTTCAACTAACTTCGTGCGACCTCGTGATTAACTCTAGTGTGAGCGGAGCCTCCTGATCTTACCAATTATACAATGGAATTCTCAACTCCCTGTCTTAGACACATATGTTGATTTAATTGCCTTGGAGAATTTTATTCACAAAATCTGATTCCAAGGCACTAAATCCTAGACTAGTTTGTGCACCCTAAAAATAAAATCGTGACTAATCAATTTTAGTTTAAAGCATAAATTTTATTGGCCATAATTACTCAAAAGGGTATGGAAGCGAAACTCATGATGTTATGATTCTGCAAGAAGATAAATATGAATATAATGCAAAGTCTATCTTTAACTTTTCAATGAATGATATGCTAATAAAAATAGTGCAATTTTCAATTTCAACTCTACAATTCAAAAGTAAAATGCAATCTTTCGCTAAATGAACTAAGCTAATGATAAAGGTTCAAAGACAAAAATGCTAACCAATGCAAAATGCCTATTTTTTTAGTATTTTCAATATATTAAAGAGAAAATGCATGGACTGAAAAGCAACCTGATATATAAATTCTACTCTAGATAAATGAAAAAACTCAAGCAGAATACCAAGTAGCCAAGAAAACAACCCAGGGTTCAAGGACAACCAAAAATGAAAAACAAACAGAAAGACTACGCCCAAAAATTCAACTCCCAATAGGTTTCCTCTCAACCCAGAGAAGCTCAACAGGCACTACAGAGACCTAAGAAGGCTCAATAATCATCAAATCCCACCCAGCAATCACTAAACCAAGCAAACAAGCAAAGGAAAGTGGTATACGCAATTTTTCAGAAGAATAGAGCATATATACACATCCTACAGTGAGAAAACAAGCGTGTATACGCAGCTGTCAAGGAAAAAAGAGAATATAGGCTTTAAAACAAGGCCAGGCAAGGGAAAAGAGGCTGAAAACTTAGACCCATAGTGAACAGAATTTGTCAAGCAGTGATACGACAAGAAACACAAAGGAAAAAGAGCAACGTAAGAAGAAAAAGTACTTCAACCCTTAGAAGGAAGATCTCTCCCCAGCGGAGTCGCCAATTTTGTTACGAGGGAAAAAATCTCTATGGCCAAGGGTAAACCACAACAAACAAGTATGACTGCAGAAATCAATTCAATTCCAACATATGCTATATAAACTAATGTGCAATATAAGAAAGAGGCCTACCTCAATCCAACGTTTGATGATGTTCCACCGTTGAGCACTTCGACCCAAAGCTTTATACCTACAATACGTTCTTAACAGATGAGCAAAGAAAGTATATAGTGATGATATAAAGGGGTTAGGACATCAGATAACATAATCCATTAATAAACATTACAAACATGCCCATGGATAATAATCATATATTTGCAATATACCAATAGGACGGGAAAGGAGTATTTCTATTAATAATTGATTAGCAGAAGTGACAACATTACAAAATTCTCTGTCGACAGGGTTCGAAACCAAGGAACCAAGTTCCTTCCAACTAGGCCTCCATCACTTCAATCCTCCACCAAAGGCAAGCTCATAGGAGAGAGACAATGAGGTTCTCTCAACAATAGGGAAAGCACTTGGGGGTTGAACACTATGTTCAAACTTGAAGGACAAAGGGATGCAGACTCAATATGAAGTAATTTCTCTAGAGTAACTTTGCTCTCAAAGTTGAATTCTTTCTCCTCTTTTCCATAGCTCGGAATTGTGCTTTTATAGCCTTCAGAATGCAACCGAAGGGCCGAGTCAGAACGTTTCCAGTATATGGAAGGCCAAGGATCAGAGATCTCCTATCGTGACATGGAAACTTGACTTTATTTTTGTATTTTTTGGCACAAATCCCAATGTATGTGGGCTGTAGTGGAGCATCCAGTGTATACGCATCTTGTATAGAATATAGGGAGCGTATATGTGGAAAAATGTATATTTTTGGCTCTGGATTCATCAAAAAGGGATGACAAGTCTGCATAGGGAAACAAAAAAAGGTCCTCTATGCAAGATAGCAATGGTAAGGAAAATCTTTCTATAACAACCGCCACTTGTACTTCTCCCAAAATTGAAGCCACTTTGTACCATCAGTTAGTTGGTAGCCGCTTATATTTGACTCATACCCATCCTGATATTTCCTTTTTTGTTGGTCTTGTTCCTAGTATATGAAAACACCCCATGAAAACCCTTGGAAAGAAACTAAACAAATACTTTGGTATGCCTAGGGTATAGTTCAGTTCAGATACATTACAATTCAGGGGGACTCCTTTATTGGTTGGTTTCACTGATTTAGATTAGGCCGATGACCCTGATGATCAAAATTATATTGCAGGTTATGTTTTCATCCTTCGTTTAGGACCAGTCACTTGGGAATGTAAGAAACAATAGTTGATTGCTCTTTCTTCAACAAAAGCAGAGTACCGATCAACAACTAATGCAAGTCAAGAAGCCTCCTGGCGTTGACAAATCCTTTAAGATTTTGGATTCCAACAGAAACATATGAAAACCCTATGGTGTGACAAT
Organism: Picea engelmannii; assembly: GCA_009831015.1. Taxonomy (NCBI): domain Eukaryota; kingdom Viridiplantae; phylum Streptophyta; class Pinopsida; order Pinales; family Pinaceae; genus Picea; species Picea engelmannii. The sequence goes on along the minus strand of ML778232.1, from coordinate 1,948,869 downwards.
CAGAGTGCCATCAAGCTCACTAAAGACCCAATTCAACATCAACACAACAAACACATTGATCTACACATGCACTTCATCAGAAAACTCATTCATGATCGAGTTATTGAAGTGCTCTTTTTCCCTACAAAAGAACAAGTTGTAGACATTTTCACAAAGTCTCTTACAGAAGCGAAGCTTTCCTAACTTCAATCTATGTTAGGAGTTCAATAAGTTGTCATTAAGGGGAGACAAACTATAATGCCTCCTTCTTTCTCCTATTGTCTCACCTTTGTAAATCCTTCAATCATTTCCCAAGTTGTTCTTAAGGGGGGATGTTAGGATATTTAGACACTTAGGAGTTAGTCAAGATAAACTTGGTCTGATGTGTCGTTAGGTTAAAGTGTGTTTCTTAGTGTGTTTCTTTAGTATGCATTAGTATGCATTAGTAGTTAGCTAATCTAATAGTCACAATGTGTTCCCGACATAGAGTGATCCAACAGATCATATTCTCCTCAATCTTAATGACTACATTTATCTATGGCTTAACACTCTATTGGTCCATGATCTCTATTTAAAGAGCATGTAGGATCATTTGTTTATGATCGATTGTGAGAAACTCTCTTGTAACTCTCTATAACATATTTTCTTTTGCATTAGTAAATTGCTCCAAGTAGTTGTGTTGGTTGGGGCCATGGATGGTTTCCCACAAGGGTTTTACCACATAAAAACATTAACGTATTGATCTTTGATCTGGTTATGTAAGTGGTTATTGAAAGTGTTTGTCCTCTATTAAAATACCAATGTTATCGAACAAAAATGGTTTCTAATTATACCTATCCTTATGTTAGGATTTATTTTCTCTTTTTGTGAATATTTTGAGTGTGACCCTCAATAATCTTTGTTTATGTCTAAATCTAATTTTCTAATTTCAAATAATGAATCCAAAACAACTCCCTATAGGTGAGGGATATAACACCAAACATATGTATATCTTTTTTATAACTAGGGTGCGGTCCCTTTGGGGACCATAGATAGCTTAAAAAGATTATATTTACCTCTCTGCATATTAATAATAGACAAACAACTAACAAAACAATATAACATCTCTACTTAAAAATTTATTTGTTAGCTTAACTATTTAAAAAAAAACTATAATAAATAATCTTAAAATATTTGTTGATATTATAAATTGAGATGAACATAAAAGTGAAGAACTTTGCATCGAATACGGACTATATGTCACTTATGGGTTTACATTTAAAACTACATTTTTATTATTTTTATAATAAAATATTAAAATATAATTTATTTTATTTTTAATATAAACCAACTCTAAAATAAAGCAATTAAAATATAAGGGAACAATCAATGATGTTTAAGTGGAATAAACACTCTGCACCATGCATTTTGAGAAGTCATAATCAAAATGGTAAGGGAACACTCAATGATGTTTAAGTGAAATAAACACTGTGCACCATGCATTTTGAGAAGTCATAATCAAAATGGTAAAAGCAACTTTGTATTTGAAAGTACATTACGATTTTATCCTTAGTATATTGATAATGTTATTTAAACAATAAATGACTGGACTATATTTCTTAGTGATCAATATTGATAATAGAAACTAATGTTTTATTCATAAATAATGATAATGATGTTATAATTCATTAATATTAATAATAATTTATTAAATTTTAGTTAAAAAAAAATCAATTATTTTATTATATATATATATTTTTAATTAAATAGTTTACTTTATAAGTTAAGAATATGTGTTTCTTTTTAAGAGGTCACAAGTTCAAATCTTGAGGGGAGTAGAGTATGTATATCTCTGTAGATTTTGGGGTCCCTTACCCCATAAACAAAGAAATCTCATACACCAATTTGGTGTGACTTGACCGTGACCTTAAAAATAGATTATTATTATTATTATTATTATTATGAATCGATTTATTAAATAATACATATTTTAATATAAAAACATTTTATCTTTTATTCACTATTTAATATTATATCTAATATTAATTTTTATATGATTGACGTTTTATTATATTAAACTTCAAATGGGATATATATTCTTATAATGTTGTATTAATATTAATTTTATAACATATATTAAAATTGAATTGTTTTGTTAATATTTAATTAATCATTTAATTTAAGTTTAATATATGCATTACATAAGAAATGATAATTATAGAAGTAGGTGAACAAAAGTATATTAATGCAAATTTAATTTTTATATAAGAAATGATAATTATATAAGTAAGTGAACAAAACTATATTAATACAAATTTAATTTTTATATAAGAAATGATAATTATATAAGTAGGTGAACAAAACTATATCGTATCTAATACCAATTTTTTATATGATAGAAATTTTATCATATTAAAAGTTTGAAATGGAGAATATATATTTTTATATTGTGTATTAATATTAATTTAATATTATTTGTTAATATTCCATCAATTATTTAATTCGTAATTTAAGTTTAATTTATGTATTACATAAGAAATAATGAATTATATAAATAGGTGAATGACGTTTTAAAATTTTCATATATATAATTTTAAAATTTAGTATTTTTTTAAACAAATCATATATATAAATAAAATTTTAAAATTTAATGTTTTTTTTAAACAAATTGTAAGGCTTCTTCCAACATATCCTTATAAAACATAAATTTAGATTTATAAATTTAGATAGAGAAATGTTATCCTAACTTTTTAACCATTCATTATTCAACATAATTAAAATTCATTTTCAACATCATAATAAAGCATATATTCAACATATTCATCATGACAATAAACCACTTAAAACAACATAATAATAAGAATACATACCTCTAACTGATGCTCTGCCCAAAACCGTCTAACCTCCCAACCAGCTAGGAACAGAGCCTCTCCAACTCCTTAGCTCCAGGATTCCTGGCCCTCGAACCCAAAACTCACAGCAACAGGTGCCCCCTTGTAACAGTCCTACAACAAGCTTCTCCAACCAAAACCAGTAATACAGTCTTCCAATGTCCCCAAAATCCTCCAATACAGTCTCCCAAGATGAAAAATAATGCTTCTCCCAAAAGTCCCAAAAAAGTTCCCCCTCTCGAATGTTTTTGCCTCCTCTTATCCCCCTTTCCCCCTCTCTCATTCACCACCTTCTCCCTTTCATTAAGACTCACCCACCTTATCCCTCCATTCAATGCCAACCACCTTATCCCCTTTCTATTAAATGGTTCCCTCATTCGATAAGTTAAGTTTTCATTTAATAAATTAAAATTTATTAAACTCAAATTCATTAACCAAATACTTAATCAATTAATTAATTAATTAACTAATATACATTAAAAAATTATTAAATCAGGACAATTAATTAATTAATTAATATACATTAAACAATTAATAATTCAGGACAATTAATTAATTAATTAATTAATTAAACTTAATATACTTTAAACAAATAATTAACTATGACAATTAATTATTTAACTAGGGTTGTTACATACACCCACCCTTCAGGAAACTTCATCCCGAAGTTTAAAGTATTTTATGATACAAGGGAAACGACACATGGTTCTCACATTCATATCCAATAAACAACGTTATCAGTAAGTAAGCCAAGAAAACTCATACATACTAGTGTACATGTGCAAGAAATGCATGTGTAGCTAATACATACAAGTCTCGTGCATGTACTAATAACAATAACTATCACCTCTATTGTAATTTTTGTATGCATCCAATCCATTCAACAATACTATTCATTTTATAAAAGACAATAACCTAATCAAATGTTTGTGAAATCCTTTAATTACACTTATCTATCTCAACAATTTTATTTAGACAATTGTAGTTTAGTTAAGTAATTATGAATATTCATATATACACATTTTCTTTTCAGAAGGAAAAACAATAAATTCCACCATAAGGCAAATCTCCATACACTCTCAACTATTTCTACTCATCTTTCCTCCCTAACTTGCTTCCATCTTCCATTCATATCCTTCCTCTGCTGGACTATCCTGGAGCATCAACTATATTGACCTAACTCCAAATAGAACCCATAAGCGGAAGTGTCACTATCTTGACCAAGCTTCCCCAGCAGGTAACTGATAGTCATCATCACACATCTAGGGGAGTGTGAGTTAACATTGTCCTCCCATGACTCCAGGCTTCAGAGGATACATGGTGGGAAATACCTCCACCCTTCCTAACAGGACTAGGGTCTACACCCTACAATGGAATATATAGTGGCACCATGTTGCTGGGAGTTTTGTCATCGTTTATTCGGTGTTAGGCAGTCTCACCACCTAAAATCCTGTACTGGTCCACATATCATAGCATTGCATTCAAACCAATATAATTTCACATACAAAGATTCATACCATATTGTTTCTCGGTCGGTGGTCATGACATCCACTTTTATTGCCATTATCCCTTGGTTATTTCATAGCCCAATGACCTGTAGATTAGTCTGTAACACAACTCATACATATCTATGCATTATCATCATGTAATTGCATACAACTATAGTTTCAATTCGGTATCCACGTACCAACAACTTTAACATCAAAGTTTTCAAGTTAGAAATAGATCTTATAATATCCCATAATTCAATTAACGTTACCCATTCATAGAATTATCATTTACGTAAGAGATTGCATCATATCCAAAATCATTCAAATAGCATTTAAACCTTCATAGGATTCTCATTTACACAATAAATCACATCATATCCATCATCATCAATAACATTTAAACATTCATAGAATTTGCATTCACATAGTAGATCGCATCATATCCATCATCATCAATAACATTTAAACATTCATAAAATTTACATTCTCACAATATATCGCATCATATCCATCATTATTCAAACACATTTGAACATTCATAAAGGTTCATACGTCTTAAAAGTTCAAGTGTATCATTTAATAGTTTCGTTGTGAATAGGAAATAAAGGTGTTTAGGCCTCAGGTAATCCTAGCTATCTAAGTCAAAAGGTGGCGTTACATACTCCCAACCTTCTAGAAACAGATTCTCGAGGTGGTCAAAAAAGTGAGGGATAATCTCATCGTAATGTCTCGGCATCCTCCCAAGTAGCAGATCCTGGACTATACTTGTCCCACTGAACCTTAACTTGGTCTACCAGACGGTTCCTGAGTTGTCGGACTCTACGGTCCAATATGCGTAATGGTTCTACCGTGAGGGTTCCCGCGTCTAATACCTACAATTCCTTCTAATTTACTTTATATGATTCATCAACAACATAATGACGTAAAACAAATACATGGAAAACATTATGAGTTTTATGTAAGTGGGGTGGCAGTACGAGACGATAGGCAATGGGTCCAATTTTCTATTGGATTTTGAATGGTCCTATAAATCGAGGTGACAACTTTGTCCCCTTTCCGAACCGTATGGTACTCTTATTAGGCCTGATACGAATGAAAACTTGATCTCCCACTTTATAACTTTGGTCAGTCCTGTGTGCATCCGCATAACTTTTATGTCTATCATGTGCTTCCTTTAGTCTCTTCCTAATCTGAATCACCTATTCCTCCATCTCTTGAATCGATTCTAGCCCAACTGTTACTTGGTCTTCTAATATTTCCCAACTCAATGGTGTTCTACGTGGCCTTCCATACAGAGCTTCGTAGGGTGACATTCTGATGGAGCTATGAAAACTGTTATTATAGGAAAACTCTACCAAAGGTAGGTACTTCTCCCAATGGGTTTGATTATCCATAACATACATCCTAAGAATGTCTTCCATAACCTGATTTACTCTCTTAGTTTTTTCATCTGTTTCAGAATGATAAGTTGTGCTTAAGTTCAACTGAGTCCCCAATGTTGACTGCAAACTCGTCCACAACCTAGAAGTGAATCTGGAGTTCCTATTTGAAATGATATTCTTAGGTATCCCGTGCAAACAGATGACCTCACTTACAAACACATGTGCCACATCAGTGACATCGTAAGTGTCTCTTACCGAAATAAAATGAGCACTCTTGGTTAACTTATCAACTATCACAAGAATGGCATTGTGTCTATGAGATGTGAGCGGAAACCCCACAACAAAATCCATGGAAACAACTTCCCACTTGGACATAGGAACATCATGTGGTTGTAGGAGACTTGTCAGGTGATAGTGGTCAACTTTCACTTGTTGACACTCTAGGAACTTGGCGACGAAATGGACTACATCGCGCTTCATGCCTACCCAGAAGAAAAGCTTCCTCATGTCTGCGTACATTTTCAACACACCTGGATGTGCACAATAAAGTGCTCTATGGGCTTCCTTTAGTATGATGCTTCGAATATCCCCACTTTCAGGTATGTACATCCTTCCTCGATATCTTAATAGTCCGTCTGCTTCCAGACTATATCCTTCATAGTTTGGATCTAATTGTCTCCCACTATGGAGGTTTAAGGTAACCTTTAAATACCAATTGTCCCCAACGAGTTGCATCAACACATGTTCCCTCATATTGACTTTTAAGGGTACCAAGGAGAAGACACATGGCCTCCTACTCAAGGCATCCACGACCACATTCTCTAAATTTTCCTTGATATATGAAATACCAAAATCGTACTCACTCATGAACTCACTCCATCACCTTTGCCTAGCATTCAGATCCCTTTGAGTGAAGAGATATTTTCAACTTTTATGGTTCGTTTTGAGCTCAAAGTTTCACCCTACTAGATAGTGCCTCCAAAATTTCAAAGCTAGCATTACAACTGCCAACTCTAAATCATGAGTAGCGTAAAGATCTTCATGTTTCTTCAACTTCCTTAACGTATAAGCTATTACTCCTCCATCCTGCATTAGCATGGCCCCCAACCCTTGCTTCGAGGCATCCGTGCAGATTGTGAAGTCCCTTTCCATATCCAACACTCGTAGAATTGGCGCACTAGTTAGTAACCTTTTAAGCTCGATGAATGCACTATCACATTCTTCTGTCCATTCATACCTGACCCCATTGCACTGCAAAGTGGTGATGGGTTTCGCTATTTTAGAGAACCCTTCCACAAATATCTGATAATAACCTGCTAGCCCCATGAAGCTTCTTACCTCATGAGCATTTTTCGGCACTGGCCACTCCATAATGGCCTTTACCTATTATGGGTCCACAACGATTCCTTCACCGGAAATGATATGACCTAAATAGTGGATTTCTTTCTGGAAGAAGGAACACTTTTACAACTTCCCATACAATTTGTTCTCTCTAAGGCACGACAACACTACTCGCAAGTGTTCCTCATGTTCTCTTTCATTCTTGGAATAGATGAGGATATCATCTAAAAAGACTTGTACAAAGCGGTCTAAGTACTTCCAGAATACACCATTCATGAGGCTCATGAATACTGCTAGTGCATTGGTCAATCCGAAAGGTACTACAACGAACTCGTAATGCCCAAACCAAGTTCGAAAGGCAGTTTTATGAATATCACCTTCCTTAATCCTTAATTGGTGATACCTTGATCGCAAATCAATCTTTGAGAATACTATTGCTCCTTTCATCTGATTGAAGAGATCATCTATTCGTGGCATTGGGTACCTATTTTCACTGTAGCACAGTTCAAGTGCCTGTAATCTATACACAGTCATAATGAACCATCCTTCTTCTTCACAAAGATTACTGGTGCACCCCAAGGTGAGACACTAGGCCTTATTAGTCCTAAGTCGAGTAGCTCTTTCAACTGCATCTACAACTCACAAAGTTTTGGTGCTGTCATCCTATACGGAGTCTTGGAAATTGGTTCTACACTAGGTTTTAGCTCAATAGTAAAATCAAGCTCCCTCTCAGGAGGTAACCCTGGTAACTCGTTCGAAAAAACATCCTTAAACTCCGACAATACTGGGTACTGATCTAAGGAGGGTCCCTTCCTTTCATTCAGGGCTTCCACAACATACATTCGACACCCTTGTCTCATGCACCTCTTAATCTTCATAGTTGAGATAAAGCGTAGAGACACCCGTCTCCATACACCGTGGATATCTACCGGCCTTCCTTCATCGTCAACACAAAGCACCCTTTCTGCGAAATAGTCTACCATAGCTCGATGTGCTTCTAACCAATCCATTCCAATGATTAGGTCATACGTCCCGAGAGCAATGATGTATACCTTCAACCTGGTAGTACATACTCCCAGGTCTACTAGACAATTATTAACTCTAGGTCCTACCACTTGTTTTTCCCTCGAAGCCATCTCACCTTGTTTAAAGTCATCATGCTCGTAGGCTGCCAACCCACTCTTTTCTAATGCAGATGGTGAAATGAAACTATCTGTAGCACCAGAATCAAATAAAATTTTAACATTGATATGATTTATCATACCTAACGACTCCACCACTGTGGATTGATGTTTTTCTTGGTGATTATTAACTGCTACATAAATCTGGTGGCTGCCACTTGCTCTTCCCATCGGGGCCTTTCCTTCTCTATGCACAAACCTCGCTTACAACTCTGGGTAGTCATGCTGGTAATGGGGTCCTCCACACCCCCAACATGTAACATGAGATGGAACCTGCACACTGCTCTGTGATGGTCTCTGAAATGAGTTCCTTCCCCTGGAACCCTTGCCCCTACTAGCTGCTCTCTGAGATGGTCGTGGACCTACATGCGTCGTTGGTGATGAACGAGATGTTTCACTCGCTGCCATTGAAATACTTGTGGTGATTGTCCTTGGTGTGACTCTATTACCATATGGAGGTGGCCTAGAGATCCCTCCCCTGGAGAAGGTCCTAGGGGCCTTCCCCACGAATCCAAGAGGATGCGGAAAGGTCGATCTCGTACCTCCATTTAAGTTCATGTGTTCCTCCGCATAACGTGCATTTTCTACTGCTTCTGCTACTGAAGACGGTTTCCACATCCACACCATGGTCCTTATCTTAGGGTTTAACCCATAGACAAAGCGTTCTTCCTGTCATTGATCATTATCCATGTATGAAACATATTTGACCAATTCCATAAATCGGATCTCGTATTCTTCTACAGTCTTGTTTCCCTATACTAGAGCATGAAAAACTCCCACCTGTTGTTCCTCATAGTAAGATGGTAGATATTTCCTTTGGAACCTCTCCTCAAAAGGTTCACAAGAGACGGTGTCTGATGTAAGGTGCAATTGCCTCTCCAGGTTGCCCCACCAGTTTAGGGCACTGCCTCTCAACTAAAAAATCGCTATCTTCGCCTTTGATGTGGAAGCATAGCCTCTTAATGAGAAACAACTTGTCATGCCTTCCAACCATGCCTCCGCACATTCACTGGCATGACCCACGACAAACTCTGGAAGTTTGATCTTCTACAGTTCTCCAGTGATGTCTTCGGGTGGAGGCCCTCCCCCTGAATCCCTCGACGCTTCAGGATTACCCATTCCAGATGGTGGGGGCTCCACTTCGATCCTTGCTGGCTGACGCCCCTTTAAAGTCTCATTTATGGCCTCCAAAGAGCGCAAAATAAGAGCTAATTTAGGCGATGGTGGTGGCAACGCTTGCGGTCTCTGCGTCGATGCCCCTCTGCCTTGATTTGCTCTCATCCTAACCATCCTGTATACTTGAATCTGCATCAACCAAAGTTTATCAGGGTGAGTCTAGGACAATTCACATTTGCGCAACTTAAACTAGAAAACAGGGTTAGGCGTAAGTTTTTTTTTTACTTGTCTGTAAACAAACGTTACTCTCTTTAGGGGAAATGGCTAGGTTAGGGTTAAAGTGTCTAATCTTGATGTATTCGCCTAAGAAAACTATTGACCCTCTCGCCTGGTAGTTATGCTAGCATTCTACCACACTCGCCTATTACTGTAACTTACCTTCCCAGTGCGCACGAAGCCCCCTCCCGCTTATCCTGGTCTAAGTCCTTAAACTTTTTGCTTAAAACAATTTAATTAGTCGCTTTAACTAGTTTTAAATTTAATCAGGAATCATAAATTTAAATATAATTAAACATAATTTTAATTATAAATAAATTTTAAAACATTATTAATTAACTAATGTTTTAAAACATGAATAAGATTATTAGGTTTTAACATTTAACTAATAATACATTATTCTTATTATGTTTTAAAACATAATAATTTAAATATAATTTAAGCGCTTAAAAAAAAAAAAAACAAATTAAATTTAATTCCAACTATTATTTTAAAACATAAAACATTCAAAT
>ML778232.1:1883548-1937423 GCA_009831015.1 Picea engelmannii | reverse complement strand
CATTCCTATGAGGCATTTATGCTTTATCTGTTTCTTGTATCATTTTAGGTTTTCATGTTTTCCAAAGTACAAGATGAAAACATATTGAATAGCTTGTTGTATATGAGTATGGATATGCATCATTTTTTTTTTGTTGTCTCCGTAGTGCACCCTTTTGGCTCCTCCGTGTAGCTTGGCACTTGACCTAGGCACTACCTTGTGTTTGGTGAGTGTCTTGGTTTGCAAGATTATAACTGGATAAAAAAAAATGGAAATTGGGCTAAGGCCAACAATTTTTTTTTTCTTGTATTATACGCATTGTGAGAAACCATGCTACTCTCGTGGGATCTTCTTCATATATACGATGGGATTTTTCATTGAGTTGTGTAAACACTTGGTAATTGATGAGATTCTAGGATTCTACGCATCGCTTTGTGTTTACTTGGTAATTGGTAGGCTTTTAGAACTTTGAATTTTTTTTTTAACTCTTTTTTTTGTATTACACGTAGTGCACCCTTATGATGCTTCGTGGGCTCCTAATTATCACTCCAATTTATCTATGCCCCGTGGCATTGAGAACTTGATACCACAAAAATTTAGAAGCGGTTGGTCCTCTGACTTAAGCGGTACCATTGTAGAGATGCCAATCAATATGTCACAGGTTTGACTCACCGCAGGCTCATTCAAAAGGGGAGAATCAAAGTCTGTTTCTCTACAACACTCCAGACGCGTTGAGCACTTAGAACTGCCCCTTGTAGGGTTCCTCCTTCATGTGACTCGACAGTTGATAATAGAGGGTTGGATTTCGTGTCGAGTTGTGTGCTTATTTATTGTTAAATCTGTGGTTTCCATTGTTTTTCATCTTCTTGGAATAATTTTGCTTACTTGCCTTTGAAGTCCTATTACATTATCCTTGGACCCCACAAATTCTTTTCCTGGATCCTGTTTTTCCGTTTGTTGCTAAACTTATTTGAATTCTTAGATTATCCGTAGACCTCATGAGCTCCATCCTTTTTACTTGTAGTTTTTATTTGAATGTCTTATAAGGCTTTCTAAAATTGTTCTATGGATATCCTAGAGGTGTAAATGTAAATTCTTCCATGAGTTATTTTGAATAGAAATTACCATTGCATGACTTTGCAAGTGCCATAGTTAAACTGCTACTTGGACCAAAACATTACATTTACCCAAGTTGTTGCATGAAATAAGACTTTATTCTTTTCCTTGTGGACACCTAGGGTTTGAGGCCAAGTTTATTGGAATTTGTTTGGACATAACGAATGTCAATTGTTGTTGTGACTTGACATGTGTTTATTAATGATTGAAACCCATAATTTTCATACTTTATTTTTTATTTAATTTATTTTTTTACATCATATTATATATGTATATTTTTCTTTTGTGTTAAATACATGTTTTTTTTTATAAGTTTATTTATATAATAATAGTTATATTTATATTTATACCAATATTTATAGGCTCTGTTTAGAAGTTCAAGGGTAGAGCACAGTTTATATATATATATATATATATATATATATATATATATAATTGTTTTTCACTTTCAATATGTATACTATTATATCATTTTTACTTTTAATAGTCATATATATATATATATATATATATATATATATATATATATATATATATATTAAAAAAATAGTGTGTTTGGCTTGCAGGTTAGGTGGAGCTCGAGCTTCGCCCATATTTGTATACATTTATGTACACACTCCCTCATACTTTCTATATACAAAGGGTTGATGTGTATCTAACCATTTCTGTTACATAACCCTTTTCATGGGTTTCATTGTACAGGTCAACAAGTTTTAGAGTTTTTAGAGAGTTTCAGGGTTGTTTATAGGACACACAGCTTAACTTTCTGTCCAGAGTCAAAAGGATGGGTGGGTAGGTGGGACTTTGGTCCTAGATTTCAAATGCTAGCTCTGATACCATGTGTAAGGTCTCTTCCAACAAAGCCTTATAAAACATAAATTTAGATAGAGAAATGTTATTCTAACTTGTTAACCATTCATTATTCAACATAATTAAAATTCTTATTCAACATCATAATAAAGCATATATCCATCATATTCAACATGACAATAAACCACTTAAAATAACATAATAATAAGAATACATACCTCTAACTGATGTTACTGCAGTTCTCCAACTTTGCCTGATGCTCTGCCCAAAACCGTATAACCTCTCAGCCAGCTAGGAACAGAGCCTCTCCAGCTCCCTAGCTCCAGGATTCCGTAAGGATTCCTGGCCCCCGAGCCCAAAACTCCCAACAACAGGTGCCCCCTTGTAACAGTCCTACAATAAGCTTCTCCAGCCAAAATCAGTAATACAGTCTTCCAATCTCCCCAAAATGCTCCAATACAGTCTCCCAATATGAAAAATAATGCTTCTCCCAAAAGTCCCCAAAAAGTTCCCCCTCTTGAATGTTTTTTCCTCCTCTTATCCCCCTTTCCCCCTTTCTCATTCGTCGCCTTCTCCCTTTCATTAAGACTCACCCACCTTATCCCTCCATTCAATGCCAACCACCTTATCCCCTTTCTCTTAAATGGTTCCCTCATTCGATATGTTAAGTTTTCATTTAATAAATTAAAATTTATTAAACTCAAATTTATTAACTAAATATTTAATTAGTTAGTTAATTAATTAATTAATTAACTAATATACATTAAACAATTATTAAATCAGAACAATTAATTAATTAATATATATTAAACACTTAATAATTCAGAACAATTAACTAATTAATTAAACTAGCTTAATATACTTAAAATAAATAATTAATTATGAAAATTAATTATTTAACTAAAATTGTTACACAAATCAAATCATTACAATATTATTAATAAAAAGATTAAATAATTTAGAAATTCAATATTAAATATGTTTGAGTATATAAAATACATTTGTATAATTTAAATAACATTTAAAATAATAATAATAATATTAAATAATTTTTTTTATTTAATGTATAAAAATTATTAGAAAAAATTAAAATGAACTATTATACTATAATAATAATATTAATGAAATGATAAAAATTTTAAAGTTTCAATAAATTAAAATTATTTTCCATAAATGATAATTATCATCATCAACATAACATAAGAAACAATCACACAAGAATTTAAAATGATAAAATTATATTAGATATAATTTTATAAGAATCAATCACACAAGAATTTAAAATGAAAAAGCTATATTAAATATAATTTTATTAATGTATTATGATTTCTATAAATTAAATATAAAGGTTTTTTTTAATTGAAAAGTTGTATTAGGAGAAGATTAAACTTTTGAAAAATATTCTTTAATATTTACAATTAAATTGTGATTACTTTTTAATATCCCACAAATGTAAATGTTTAAATGAATAAATCTTCCATAAAACCAAAAAACAATCCTAACAATAATATTAAATTTTAATTAATATTATAAATATAGAATAGTTTGATTATATATATATATAACTTTCAACAATAAAGTGAGGATCATTTTAAATTTTTAGAAACGAAGGACGATCATTTTTATAACATGTTAGTATTTAATTCTTAAAAATATCATTTAACATTTTTAGAAATGAAAGATGATCATTTTTATAACATATTAATATTTGACTTTTAAAAATTTTAATTTAAGAGCAAAGGTCCTTTTAAATTTCAAAGGAGTATAAAAGGAGTATAATATATTATTGATTCATGAGCTTAGAAATGAAAGATGATCACTTTTATAACATATTAATATTTGATTTTTAAAAATTTAAATTTAAGAGGAAATGTCCTTTTAAATTTCAAAGGAGTATAATATATTATTGATTCATGAGCTTGGTAGTTTGTAAGTGGTATTCATAATGATATTTTCATGTTAAATTTGTCAAATTTTTTGGTTAGTATTTTGTGTAGGCGTTTTTGTGCAATTATTGCTAGTAATCCCAATGTTGATTCTAATTCACAATATTAAATATTACAATAATTGTAAAACTTGCTTGAAAGATTAAGTCTTTTTCCACTCCTTAAAACTAGTTTTGTGTTAATCCAAATCATGTGCAAAACAACATAGGTTATTGAACATTCAAGTCATTCTTCAATTGTTACAACATTGTTATTGAACTTACTTACAACATTGTTATTGAACTTACCAAGTTAAGGCTTATTGTGCCATTATGAATTTAGACATTATGACTGGTTGAAAGGTTATAATATGTTGAGAAAATTATTTATAATAAATTGTTATTAAGTGGAAAAGAAAATTATTAATATATGAAAATTAAGATTTTCATAAAAGTAGGAAATGTAAAATAAATCTAATCAAAATATGTGTAAATATTTGAAAACAAGTTGTAAGAAAACAACTTTGGTGTAGTTGATATTAAATAGTAATAAAAATATGCTAAACAAAACTAAGCTAGAAATCTTATTTCAAGGGGCATTTTTATTCTAAGCAAATGTAAGAGAAGAATGTTCTTTAAATAAGAGTTTTTATTTTAAAGTTTTGACATGAATAAGTTTTTGGGAGGGTTGTGTGCCCTAAAGTATGAACTCCATTCCACATTTGTGGCATCCAAACCTTGTTTCCACCAAAATTACAAATCTAATTTTTAATATAGTAATTGAAAGTTTTTAGTATAGTAATTGAAACCTAGTTAAAAAAATATGCTTTTTATTTAAAGCAACTTTTCCAATTTTTTAACTACAAAAAATTGTTCACTACATTTTTTAATAATGTGTTGAGCACAAATTAAGATATCTTCCATCATAATTGTAAAAAAAAAGAGACCATGAATCTCTATTTGAGGATCTCATTGAAAAATATTTCAAAATAGATTTTTAAAAATACATAATAGTTTGTATTAATAGATGTTTACACTACAAAGTTGTTTTTTAAAATATTTGTATAAATTTATTAAAGTTCGATAAAGAATAATGATCCAGGGTATATTTCATCTTGATTATATTAAATTTGATTTTGTTTAATTAAATTAAATACATATATTAAATTTAAATTTATTTAATTAAATTATATATATATATATATATATATATATATATATATATATATATATGTATGGATCCTTAGTTTAAAGAAAGATTAATCTTTATTCAAATCATTATAACATACATTCAAATGATTTTTATGAGTATATTCTACTAGCAGTGTATGCATTTTTTCCAAATTTTAATGATTATTTAAACTAAAAAAATCCAAAAAATCCAATTATTACATTTTCTCTAGATATAGATAACAATTATTATCATGAATCCATCTCATTGTATAGCAAATTTAAAATTCTATTATACAAAAAGTTGAGTTTTTATTGATTTCCAACTCATCAAATTTTAGAGAATCTATATCGAGTCATAATTAAGAAAAACCTTTTGAAACATCATGTCAATGTATAAAAAACTAAAATTATAACACTATAACAGCAATTTGTTTTATCAAATTTCAAATTTAAGTATAAAATAATTATTTTTAAATATTAACTTCTATTWTTACTATCAATATATATRTATGTGATGTACCTAAATACATAATTACKGTACAATTTTCTACTAACATTTTACCAATTTTTTTCCCTTTTCATTGGAAAAGCATAACAATTCCTTTCGCTTTTCATTTTGAAAAGAATAATTAATTTACTCTTTCAAACAAAGACAGATTAAATGAAACTGTTGCTCATAAATTTAAAAAGACAAACGACAAACGAAGATGAAAGCAACGTAATCGAATGGGTCGTGACTGTGATACACGTGGAGCATGGATCGATGGTCACAGCTTCCAATACATTACGATGCACTCTCTGTCACAGTACCTACACTTTTCGACAATTGGCGGTAGCGGCTGCTAACGAAGAAGGAATACCATAATTAATTAATAATAATCGTAACGAGAGGTCGTATTACTGATTTTTATTTTGGTTAAGCAATCGAGATATGGGTGGATCGTACATGGTTATGGGTTGGATGGCGACCGGCTGCAGGCGTGGCTCGCAAAAAAAGCAAGCGTACAGTTTCGAGTTGAGAACCCCAAATTTAATCCGACCAGATCCCTCCCCGGCTGAGCCGAGAGGAAATATGTCTTGAACGACGAAGGTAAGAAAGCCCTACCTCACTGTGCACAGTAGGCCTGAAGAGGGAGATGCGAGATAGGGGCTTAAAAGAGGATTTGATTTGTTCAGTCACAATAGGAGTAACGGGTGTAGAGTTTACAGGAGGAGCGAAATTGCGGTTTTTGATAAGACGAAGTTAGTTTGGTTTGCCATGGGGTTTTGTTGAGTACAGGTGTAGAGTTTACAAGAGGAGCAAAATCGCTGATTTTGATAAGACGAGGTTAGTTTGGTTTGCCATGGGTTTTTGTTTTCCAAGATTGTATATATTATTTTCGTTTAGTGCAACTTGTTTAAAAGATTTCCTCGGCGAGCAGCCGTGATGCGGTTGGATTCGTGTCTCCAATTTGCGCCCCGAGCCTGCATCTCGTCTAGAATTCAACGCTGCTGGTGATGCGTTCGAATCACGAGGAGGAAACCCTAGACTCGTTCAATTTCCGTGTTGAAGTGTCGAAGCTTATGATGTATATGTGCTGTTGCTGCTACCGTGACCGTCCCCGTTCTTAACGTTTGTCTCTTTTGGACGTAGTTGCCTACCGATCAGGTATAGTTTATGAAATGCAGACGGGAACAGCCGGCTAATGTGAGACAATTCGCTGCTGCTACTGCTTCTTTTACTTTCTCTCTGCGCTTCCAGGATGCTTCTTCAATCCCTTTAGAGTCTTTAATGAATGAGGTAAATGGGTTTTTTCGACCTTCATTTTTCAGTATAGGAGGGACTGCATTTTGCGGATCGTTTTTCCAGCCGGAATCTCAGATGTCTGGCTAATTTCAGATGTCTGACTAATTTCAGATGCATCACGAAAAGAACCTTTAAATATAAAACGTGTCGCGCAGGAGAATAAGCTGTAAAGAAGCGTCATACAGTGTTAGCCTTTAAAAACTAAGCAAGGACTCGCATCAAACGAACCGTTATATGCCCATCTAGAGAAAACGATACGCTTTTAACTTTTACAGATGCTGCATTGATTCTATCAAACAAACCCTTAAATGACAAAGAAGCTGCAGAGAAGCATAAAATCTTTAGAGATTTAAGCTTTGAACCCATGGAATAAATACTATAAAAATAAAAGTAACTGGAAAAGGCAAAATTTGCATAGGAGAGACGCTGCTACAGGATATCTGTAAACTTACTCATGGACATTTTTGTTGTTGACTTTAGCTTTTAGACGGTGACACAACGCCAACTGACGATTCGTTTTTCGTTGCAGATACAGCGGACACCTGTGCTCTGTTTGATGACAGTATGTACGCAGAGTTATAACAGAGAAGTAGGCGGGGTTTACTCAGGGTACGTTAATTTGGCCTGCTGTTTTTCTTTCACTTCCCTAACGTGTTACACAACAAACACGGCTAAATCATTCCGAAATGTAGATCCAGGTCTGGAGGCTATAGCCGCTATGCGTAGTTGTACGTTGAAATGCAGTTGAAAGGCGGGTTTCGAGGTCTTCAGTGAAGGACCAAATTGCGCTCAGTCGAGGTACTAACCTACTAGGAATCACACTCACAGGCTTTTAGCGCCTTTGAGGTACGAAGATACTACGATCTATCATCTCGTCTACTGCAGAGGACCAGCTGGCACGGGATCTCACCAAAAGTTCGAAAATCTGTACTGCAGCCACTCTGCAGACTGCAAGCTCTTCAAAGCTCACAACTGCAGCGGCGCTTGCATTTGCTGCGAGGAACAGACGTCTGGCTTGGATGCCGAAAAGAGCTTTTCAAAGTCCGAACGGCCAAAGAACTTGCCCCAAATATGGCAGTGAGCTGGAAACTAGAATTTCTACGGAGAAGATAAGTCTCCAGTTCAAGCCCAGCGGCGTCCGCGATGCTTATTCTCATAATATGTTGAGGAATAGTTTCAAGGATTTGGAGACCGGGTTGCTGAGAGTTAAGAACAGAGAGACCGAAGCGGAAGTACACAGCAAAGATCTGGCGGCATTTTCTGAGTCCATTAATAAGAGTCCTCTGCAAGAAGACTCCGCCGATGGTCGTTCAAAGCACGATACTTACAAAAGACAAGACAATGGCAAGGGTTCCAAGCGCAAGGTCGGGGAGATGGAGAGAAAAGCGGCTTCTGTGGAGGTACAGTCCGGGAAGAAAATCGAGCAGGACTGGAGAATAGTACGCGTTTCTCAGCTGATTGGAGGTAAAGATCGTCATAGTAAAGTCCTCACAGCGAAAGGACTGCGTGACAGAAGGGTGAGGCTGTCTGTTCCTACAGCAATTCAATTATATGACCTGCAAGACAGACTAGGCCTTGACCAGCCCAGTATGGCTGTGGACTGGTTAATTAAGGCGGCCAAATCAGCTATAGATGAGCTCACCGCTCTAGACACAGAAATGGCTTCTGCTTCTGTAGGTAACACGGTTCAGCTAACTTCCTCAGACTGTTCGACTGTCGAGCATTGTGTTGGATCCCCAAGAGAGACCGCTGCATCCGCCCTTTCGTCATTTACAGTCGGCCAAGGGACGACTTCTCATAAGTCTACTAATGGAAGAATTATATCCATTACGACTCTGAAGGAATCGGACTTGGGAAGAAGCAGCAGCAGCACTTCAGATGGGAGCATAAAGGGATCAGCCGAACATACATCCAATTGCTCAATGTCAAAGCCTGTTTCCAGGAAGGAGGCAAGATTAAAAGCAAGGGAACGAGCTAGGAAGAAATCGTCCTCAGCCAAAAACTCCGGTGGATCTCCACCCGCCATCCACGAATTGAAATCAAGGCAGCCTTCTTTAACTAGTCTGTTTAAGAACGTTTCACCTTACACTACGCTTCCATTGGAGCCCCAGTGCCGCAAAGATGATAACCCATGTGGGATTCATGCCCAGGTCTTGTCCGAGACAGGCTGTGCTCAGCAAATGTTGGATTATAATAATACGCCGTCTTACACAGACATGTTATGCACACAGGATTCTCATCCGCTTCAAAACATGGCTTCTTCGTGGACAGCAGCACTCCAAAAATCTTTTCAGCCAGTCCCAAGCACCTTAGCTAGTATGCAGGCTGTTATCGGAAGTTCTCTTCCACAAAGCTATGAAATGGTTGACTCAGCTTTTCCGTTATTCCATCCAAAGCAAAGTCGACACTTGGAAAGCAACACGGCAGAAGGTCAGGGCAATCATTTTTTTCCCAATATGATTATGAAAAGCGTTGAGCAGGAGCAGCAAGCAGCCCAGATAAACATTAAGCATTTTGCATCCACGATAGTTCCCACGTTTTCTAACTATATAAATTTCTCGACCTCGAGCCTTTCTAGTAAGGAACACCTTCAGGCCAATTCCTCTTCTGCTACAAATATGCCCTCTTTTTCCCACACTCCGAAGAATGCCTATGGCGAAGCCTCTGCAAAAGCAGCGCATGATTTCGTTCACTTACAAGATTATGATGCTCGTATATTCCAGGAATCGCACACCCTGCAGCATAACGTAAACCATGAACACAATCACCCATGGTATGATTTCTCTCCCAATCAAATCTTCCAACTCTATAATTGTTAATTACCTGGATAGGCGTTTATATTTCAACCCTAAGTAGATATTAGATGATTTTTGTTTATATCTCCACAGTACGTAGTTTTTTTTTAAACGTTTATATCTCCACCGTAAGTAGATATTAGGCATTTTTTTGTTTATATCTTCACTCTACGTAGATATTTTCTAAACTGAATAAAGTCTATGCAGTGAGGTTTTTAGATTTTTCCAGCAGCCGCTGTCTCTTCCTTCCCATCCGTCTCTTCAATTTTAATGACTATTGAATCCTGTCTCTTCCTTCACCCCTGTATCTTCAATTTCGATGGCTATTGGATCCTTTGTGTGTTGGATTTCTTTCGGCCTTTCCCTACCTTGACTATCGACGGAACACACTTTATTATATGATTGTGCCAGTAATATTCAATCTGCGTGTGCTTTTCTTGGAATTGCCTAATACTACTCGATTACTTGTTCGTGTATGTTAGGGCAAAGCAGAAGCAGTATCTTTAAGACAAAGGAGAAGGAATACATTGACGGGTATTCTTCCTATAAGCTGTAATGATTTTGCAAGGATTGATTGCTTTCCCCTTCCTTTTCTTATGTTTCGCTAGTATATAATGCTCTTCAATCTCGTATTATTTGAAAAGTTTAAGTTATATGTAAAGGTACATCCAACGATTTCCAAGCTCTCCCAAGTTATTTTACATATCTTACTTTGTCAAATGTGAATGTGTGAGATTCATAAATAAAACCTTACCCAGATGCTCAGAGGGCATATCACATTCCACGTCAAACCTTAGCTACTTATAAGATTCCCATGCTTCTCAGATTTTAGAGTTATTGTTTGTTTTATAAATGAGATACCCGCGAAGTAATGTTACATATTTCATTTCCTCCAAAAATAAATATCATCAAAAACTTCCAGTGCTCTATATCTCCCTGACAGTTGTATTATGTTTATCTAGAAACCATTGTAGTAGTTGGGATATTTTGTTTCTTCATCATTAACAACAAACATGGACACTTGGTCTCCTTCCTATCCAAATATGGGTGAGATTTTTATATGATTCAACCGAATATTGTCCAACATAGCGATGGCTGAGATTTTTATATGATTCAACCGAATATTGTCCAACATAGCGCCGTTGTAATATACCCAATTTCACCCCCTATTTATATATTCATATTATCATTGCTTGTTCCTAGTCTCTAATTTTGTTCGATGCTTATCATAGTTATTAGCTCACAAAGAAACGTACGGCCTTACATTTCCTTTTGGAATGAGTTTCCATTCCACGAAAGCCCATAAAATATGCTCACTTACATTCGATATAAGTGAACGTCCCAAGCAACAGAACTCACCGAATTTCATGGCGTGAATTGGACTATTTATAATCTGCTATCTCGTATCCATGGCGTGAATTGGACTCTTTATAATCTGTTATCTCGTTTTCCTTTCTACTAAAGCCCATGAAGTATGCTCACTTACATTCGATATAAGTGAACGTCCCAAGCAACCGAACTCACCGAATTTCATGGCGTGAATTGGACTATTTATAATCTGCTATCTCGTATCCATGGCGTGAATTGGACTCTTTATAATAATCTGTTATCTTGTTTTCCTTTCTACTGAAGCCCATGAAGTATGCTCACCTACATTCGATATAAGTGAACGTCCCAAGCAACTGAACTCACCGAATTTCATGGCATGAATTGGACTATTTATAATCTGCTATCTCCTATCCATGGCGTGAATTGGACTGTTTATAAATTGTTATCTTGTATCCATGGCGTCAAATAGAGTATTTATAAACTGATGTCTTGTGTCCATGTCCCTTCTTTCTGTGCTATGACTTAGATGGTACAATAATGAAACAAGAGGCAAATCACTTAGAAGACAATCTCCATTTTACAACAATTTAGAAGCCAGGACAGTTCCAAAAATATACCTGAATCCCGATACAAATAGTCGTATATGGGTGATTCATGAATCGTGACTCTGGTTTGCCACGTTGTCTAGTGTTATGACAAGACTATCGTCACAGCCTGACATGGGTTCATACTTACTGCGCCCAATCTGTACTCCTTTATAAGTTCAATAAATATTTTGACGATGCCTTTTAAACTATCGCATAGACAATCAAGCCTAACTCGGATCTATTTGGCGTCCAAAGGATTTCTCGTTTCCCTGTTGGCACAGACATGGGAGCAATGGTTGGGAACAGCACGGAGAATTTAAAGGGTCATTTATCCGGCCAACAGAACTTCAGATATAAAATGAATTTCAGTTATAGAATTTAAAAATCTGTTTGTTAGTTGTTCTAAAAATAGTAATAGGAATTTACTTTCATGATTTTAGAGGGAAGTTGAAAGCTTAGTTAGGGATGCATGTTTAGGTGGTCCTATGGTAGTAAAATATGAAGCCAGGCTTGTAATGTTGGGTTTGCAGCCGTTTCGAAAAACAGAGAATAACTGAAGGGAAAAGCCTAAGGTGCTGACGGTCCTGCACATCAACAGATCTGATAATGTCTTCGAAAGTTTCTTTCAATTTTTTTCTTCCATCCACCAAAAGATTCAATCTATATTTTATTTTATTATTATATTTGAGCATACAATCTGTGCTTGGTCAGAGATTCCCTTTCATTGTTTCAGATACTGCAACAGCATTAAAAGTTTCTTTTAAACTTGAAAAAAAATATATTTCAATTGAGAGAGAAGCCTACACTGAGGAAAGGCGAGTGCATAATCCATCCGGTGCTTTCTAACTCCTAGAAGAAACTGAATAAAGGCGAGTGCAAAGCCATCCAGTTCTAATTCTCGGAAGAAAGTAAAATTAAATATTTGATAGAGATCTCGATCAATTATAAACAATTATAACCAGAAGATAGTTACAGTCCTAATTTTATCTAGATTCAAGGATTCATAAACTTTACTTTCGGGTGCAGCTGTTGACAGTCAAATTTGTCATGCAAGAACCAAACCTTACTTTCAAGCATTTGCCGCTATACACAAGTAAGCGTACTTGTCCTTGAAACTCATTGTCATATTGAATGCATAAGCTTCTCCATTGCAATATTTTTCCTTATTTTTTTTAAATGTGTCGTCGCTTTATGAATATACAAATCAAGTCTTCATGAAACATCGTTATTTTGTAGCAGACTAAAAATTCTTTCGTTTCCCATCATGTTTCCTCTTTGGGAATGATCCGTGACTAAGGATTATCTAGCCATGATATATACGTTCTTGCTCAAGCAAAACACTAAGGACAGTAACTACTTAAAGAACAACAGAAGGGTTAATTTGACTTAAATTTTACGGCCACCCAGGGATGTTCGTTAATGAAAAACGCAATTTGAACTTCAGTTGATCGGTTAACGTCCAGTGATTAACACTTTTGGGAATGGAGCCCAAATGGAAGCCTTAAAACGTGAGAAATGCATTTACTCTTCATGTGATTAACTTTATATAGGATATCCTATAGATGACTAAGGTATTTTGCTGCCGTCAAAAGAAAACTATCCACTAAATATTTTATTATAAATCAACAGAAGCGCCTTTATTGTTTTCTGCGGTGTTAAACACTGCGTTGGTACTCTTTAGTTCCTTTTTTTCCTCCGGAACGATGCTGCACCAGACCAAAAATCCGAAGAATTCAAATGCGTTCTGCTTACATTGATTTGGTGCAATGAGGGTTAGTTGGCACTAAGAATTGATTGTGCAGGACATCCCAAGCAATATTATCGATTTGCCATTGATAATCTGTATCAGAGTGGGATGTACGTTACCCAAATCAACTAGATTCCGTTGAGGTGACTTCCATTCATTATCTACCACATTTGAATTCGATAGCAGTCGGACTTCCACTCTGGCGTTATATCCACAATTCCATGGCCATAATTTGATGTTGCGTTTCAAAATGTAGTGAAAAATGTGAAGTTAGGTTTTGATTATATCAAATGGGTTTCCGTTATAAAACACCAAATTATAATTACGTTTCTATTTAGGTTTTGTATAAATACATATGTTAAGAGATGATCAAGTATATCATACCTGATGGAGAATATCAGCATCAAACTACTTAATAGCTTGGTAGTATCGTGAAGAAGTGTCCGTTTTTCTGTATTCTAGATCTAACACCAAGTTGTGAGAACGCCATGTCTTGATGTCCAATTTGTGCTTTTACCTTGGATTTCTTTACAAATCGGGATACATTTAAAAAGTTCAATCAAAATTATGGCCTTCCATACAATTGAAGCTAATTCAAAATCATGGACCCGACACTCATTATCATTATTTTAGTCACATAGTTACTAACAATATAAATCAGCAGTTCTAAGTTGGCTTTCAACAACTTTATAAATCAGCAGTTCTAAGTTGGCTTTCAACAACTTTATCTTTTGGGAATGGTTAGAGTGAAACATTTCTATTTATTTATTTATTTTTTTTTTTAACATTTTTATTTATTCATTTTATTCATCATCTCTATTTATTTATGCATTTGCTTCATTAACCATCTAGCTTTTTTGAACTCTTCTCTTCGCTCGTGTGCATCTTTTCATGTCCATTTGGCTTTTTAGCTTCCCCTCATACTCTTCTGATCTACTGCTTTCGCTTTAGTGTTTACTGTAACATTTGAACTTCCGTTGGTACACTCTTTTCTTCTGATCTACTGCTTTCACTTTAGCGTTTACTGTAACATTTGAACTTCCGTTGGTACACTCTCTTTGTCATGTGTGCTCATCGTGTTCAGCATGTGCACTTTCTCTCGATGGAATTTCTCACATTCTTGCTGCATTTTCGATGAAATTAGCATTCCATGCACCCTTTTCAATTCCATGTTGTGCACCTAAACTGTGCTCTACACTTTTCTCTTATGCACACTTTCCTTTCCCAAACCTGCCTTTACTGCTCTAGCTTGGTGTGCTCATGAACGTAGTTGTTTCTTTTCATTCCATGTTATGCACCTATTCTCTACACTTTTCTCTTATGCACACTTTCCTTTCCCAAACCTGACTTTACTACTCTAGCTTGGTGTGCTCATGAACGTAGTTGTTTCAAGGATGATTCTACGTTATTCTCTTGCCAATAAACAAAGTGCATGCTACATTACTTCATAATCTTCTCCCATTCCTATAACTATATAAGAATTTTATAATCTACTTCAAAATTTAAAGTGTTATTTATATCAAGGTTGTTTATTCACATGAATTTTATATTCTACTTCAAAATTTAAAGTGTTATTTATATCAAGGTTGTTCATTCACATGAGGATAAACTCTTTATTCTCTAAGCATAATAAGTATCATATATGAGTTATTGTTTAATTCAATACTTATTCTATATCACCCTTCTTATTTTACATCTATTTTGGTCAATCTACTTTTTAGGTGTTCTTACTTTACATTTACATCTTTTATGAGGATGCAATAATTTTATATTCATAAAAGTCAACAATATTGAAAATAAGTGATATATGGAACTCCTTTAGTAACTCTAATTCACCAAATTTCGTCTTCAATCTACATACTTTGATCTTCTTCAATTTAAACTTGTTGTAAGAACCCTTGTAATAGTGCTCATTCCCAAGATGTACCATGACCAAATGACAAGTTGCCAATGATTGATACCTCCTATGCCAATCAATGTGCTCCTTATACTCCATGGACTTCTCCTTTATTCATTTTTGGACATTCCCATGTAACTTTTCCATCTTCTATGCCAATGCTTTTGCATCATTGCTCATTTGCATGCCAATTAACAGATTATCCAAGTTTTCTACTCCTTTCAAATTTTGTCTATGCACAATTTTGAAAGCCAATGTTTTTGCGTCATTACTCATTTGCATTAGAATTGACAAATCATCCAAGTCTCCTACTCCTCCCAAATTTTTTCCATGTACAATTTTTAAAGGAAAAAATGTTCATAGAGATGTCATACATGAAATAAGTCCATGAAAGAAACCTACCTCATTGTTTTGGCTTGTCTCTAGCTAAAAATCTAAGAATATTTCCAATACTTTAGTTAACCACTTTTCTTTGTCCATGTAATTTAGAGTGATAAATTAAATTGCATTGTAGCTTCATTGCCGTATTCTTCCACAAAGTCCTCCAAAATGACTTAAGACTATTGTGTCTATTTGATGTTATGTATCTAACAATTCATGTAATCTCAGAACTTGTTCGATGGTTTTCTCTAAGTAATAGAGTGCACCATTTTTGAAAATTTGTCAACCACAACAACAACTACATCAAATCTATGTCATATTCTCAACAATTGAAGAATGAAATCCATAAATATGTGCTCCCAATGCCTCTTCAAAATCAACAATGCATAAGAATTAGTTTTTTAACTAACTCCCTTCTCCCTAACAAATTTCATATTGCACCACAAATCTCTTAACATCCTCTTCCAATATGGTTAATATTGTCTTTTCTCCAGTAAATTACATGGTATCACTCCAAAAGTGTTCTAACCATCATGTAATTATCTAACCAAATTCCCACACACTGACCTCCCTATAATTTCCCCTTGAACAAATATCCATCATATATATGGTAATCCAAATATTCCCTCACATTAAGCTCTCTACAATTGTCCCCTTTTCCTAACTTAGCTCTATTGTGCTAGCTTGGTGTGCTCGTGAATATAGTTGTTTAAGGGATGATGCTACATCAACTTCTCCTCACCATTTACGTATGGTGCATCCTCGCATTCCCTTATAATCCTTTTCCTCCCTGTAATTATACAAATTATTTACTATTCTTCTTCAAAAATCTAAGCGCTATCTATATCAGGGTTGTTCTTTCCATTCTTATTTGATATTTATCTGCATCAATCTATTGTTGTATGTTCTTCCTACAAATATTTATCTTATGCAGTGGCCTTAGCTTCACCAGCACATAAAAGTCAACAAAATTGAAAATAATGTTGGACTTCTTTAGTGACTCCACTTTGTATGATCACCAATTTTCCTCTTCAATCTAGATGGGCTGATCTTATTCACATTCAACTTGTCGTAAGAGTTCTTGTGATATTTCTCTTTCCTAAGATGTACCATGACTGGATCACCAATTGCAAATCACTAATAGCTCTTATGTTCATCAATGCACTCCTTATACTCCATGCTCTTCTCCTTTAGTCATTCTTGGATCTATCCATATATCTTCACCATATTCTATGCAAATACTTTTGTCCCATTACTCTCTTTAGTGCTCTTCCTCTACATATCCATTTTTTGTGATGATCTCACCTTCTATATACCTATAAAATTCAACGACATTGAAAATAAGTGATATGTCAAACTCCTTTAGCAAGTCTACTTTGTAGGATCACCAAATTTCCTCTTCAGTCTACATGGTTCAATCTTCTTCACATTCAACTTGTTGTAATAACCCTAGTGATATTTCTCTTTCCTAAGATGTTTCTTTACCAAATCACTAATTGCAAATGACGAATACCTCATATGTGCATCAATGAACTCCTTATACTCCATGGTCTTCTCCTCTAGTCATTCTTGGACCTAGCCATGTATCTTCTCCATCGTCTATGCAAATGCTTTTGTGTCATTGGTCTTTTACATGTAAATTGATAAATCAACCAAGTCCAATGCTACTCTAAGTTTTATCCATGTGCAATCTTGAAGTGAAAAGTCTTATTAACTTGTTCTCGGAGTTTGCATACATGAACTAAGCATACAAGAAAACCTAATCTCATTTTTTTGTCCTGGACTCTGGCTAAACATCCAAGAAGATTTCAAAGAATATATTTAACCACCTTTTTTTTCCATCTATTGGAGAATGGTACACTAAATTGTATTGTAGATTCATAGCAATATTCTTCAACAGTGTCCCCCAAAAATGACTTAAATTTTAGTATATCTATTTGATGTGATTGTAGGTAACAATGCATTCGATCATTCAACTCCCTTGATGAATATCTTTGAGTAATAAAGTGCACCATCTTTGTAACATTGTAAACCATGACAAAAACTACATTGAATCTATGTTGTATTCTCATTATTCGACAAAGACAATCCATAAATATGTCCTCCCAAGGCCTCTTTCAAATCTTGAACAATGTATAAAATTGTTGTTTTAAGTAATTCCCTTCTCCATGTGACAAATTTCACACTGCACTACAAATTTGTTGATGTCCTCCTCCATTGTGGTTAGTATTATCTTTCCTCTAGCAAATTATGTGTTTATCATGCTAACTGTGTCCTAACCATAGTGCAATTCTCTAATCAAATTGCCACACATTAAAATCTATAATTGTCCACTTGAACAAATATCCATACTAGATAAGGTAATCCAAATATTGCCACAATTAAACTCTCTATAATTGTCCTTTTTTCCCAACTCACCTTTATTACACTAGCTTGGTACGCTTGTGAATTTAGTTGTTTCAAGGATGATCCCATATCAAATTTTCCTAGCCAATAAAACAAAGTGCATCCTTGCACTACTTCATAATCCTTTTCCTATCCTACAACTATGCATTTTTTTTATATTGAGCTCCCAAAATACAAGTGCTATCTATATCATGGTTCTTCTTTCACCTAATTAGGTATTTCTTATTTTATGCACTTTATATCTGTGTCATTGTTTAATAAAACACTTGATTCATCTCACCCTTGTTATTTGACATCCATCTAAGTCAATCTACTATTGTATGTTCTTCATCCACATCTTCATATTTTGTGGTGGTCTCACCTTCTCTATACCCATAAAAGTAAACAACCTGTGAGTATAAGTGATATGTTAAACACCTTTAGCAACTCCACTTTGTACGATCACCAAATTTCCTCTTCAGTCTACACAACCTAATATTCTTCACATTCAATTTGTTTTAAGCACCCTTGTGATAGTGCTCTTTCCTAAGATGTACCATGACCATATCACTAATTGCAAATGATTTATAGCTCCTATGTGCATCTATTTTCTCCTTATACTCCATGGTCTTCTCCTCTAGTCATTGTTTGACCTACCCATATATCTTCTCCATCTTCTATGCAAATGATTTTGCAACATTCCTCTACATGTCAATTCAGATAATCAAATTATACTAGTCTCAAAATTTTTCCATGCATAATATTGAAAGGAAAAAATCTTATCAACTTGTTCACAGAGTTATTATAAATAAACTCAACATACGAAAAAACTTAATCCCATTTTTTTTGTCTTGCTTCAACTCAACATCTAAGAAGATTTCCAATACTACTATTAACCACATTTGTTTGTCCATCTACTTGAGAGTGGTACCTTGAACTATATTATAGCTTCATCACCATCTTCGTCCATAGCATCCTCCAACAATGCCTTAAAGTCTACTATCTATATTTGATGTGCTCATATCTAAAAATTCATCCAATAGCACAAACTCTGTGATCAATAGTTCTAATTAATAAAGTGCACCATCTTTGAAAAGTTGTCAACCACAACAAAAACTACATCGAATCTACCTTGTATTCTCAATAGTGCAAGAATGAAATCCATAAATATATCCTCCCAAGACCTCTCCAAGATCGACAACAACATATAACAATCAATTTTTTTATCAAACTCCCTTCTCCCTCTAACAAATTTCAAACTACACTACAAATTTCTTTGCATCCTCTTCCAATATGGTTAGTATTATCATTCATTTATAAAAGTATCTATTTATCATGCCAAAAGTGTAATAAACATAATGCAGTTCTCTAATAAAATTTCCACAAGTAAACTCTATATTTGTCCCCTTGAACATAGATTTGAGATAAAGTAATCCAAATGCACTCTTTTGTCTTACATATTTGGGTTCTCGCACATCTCCACAACAAGTCCAAATCCTTTGTCACACTCATACACGTCCTTAATTTTCCCAATGCCAATTGTCACACTCTTCGTTCTCACCAACATCAATGTACTTCTACTTAGTGTGTATGCGACCTTATTCCGTTATGCTTCAACACAAATATGCAAATCTATTAAAAAAAAATTGACCTATTTCAAATAGGTTTGATTTATCCTAGCCTAACTTTTGATAAACTTCAAGCCATGATTATCCTTACACATAATCCACTCCTTTGAGAAGAGATAATGCCTCAAATTTCTCAACACCAACATGATAACATAAAATTCAATATTACAAGAGGGATACTTACATCACACTTCATTCAACTTTTGATTGAAGAATGTTACTAACCTTCATTATCTATGCATTAAAAGCTATCACACTTGTATCATAATCATATGAAGCACTTCCACATAATTTAGTAATGCCAACACAAGTGCCTTTGTAAACTTCTACCACAAAAGCTCAAAATTTCGTTGTGCCTATGTGCCCCATTAGAAATTTTGCACTTGCATGCACCATCATGAATGCACTACTAAGTATGGGCTATGAATGTAAAAAATTGTACTACCATGGAAGCTCTAACTTTTGTGGCACTACTAAGTATGGGTGATTTTAACATCGTCTTCACTTTTTTAAAATCCATGTACAATTTGTCCTTGGAATCTACAAACCCAATGAACCCCAACGCTTTTTAGAAAAATTCATATGTCTTAACTTAGAATCCACATGTATTTAAGTTATCGTACAACGAATTGTTTTTATGCACTTCAAATGCCATCCTTAGACGGTCTAGATGCTTTTATTCTCTTACTTAAAAAAACAAATCTCATTTGAAAAAACTACCACAATCTTACCAATATATGACTATAATATATTTTTCCTTATTTGCATAAATCTCCCCATATAGTGTACCAAAATGACATAGCAAAATCACAACAGAATACTAATAAAAAAAAAAATTATGCACTTCAAATGCCATCCTTAGATGGTCTAAATGCTTTTATTCTTTTATTCTCTTACTTAAGAAAAAACAAATATCATTTAAAAAAACTACCACAATCTTACCAATATATGACTATAATATATTTTTCCTTATTTGCAACCAAAATGACATAGCAAAATCACAAAATCACAACAGAACACTAGTAAAAAAAAATTGGTCTTGAATGTAGTATTACACTTATTGCACTTCATAAAGTTAGACTTGGTTTGGTGATACCTACTCTTCAAGTCTAATTTTATGAAGTACTTGGTGCTTGTGAATTTTATGAAGTACTTGGTGCTTTTGATTGGACTATCCATCAAATCGTCTATTCTTGGTAGAGAAAAAATTACATGATTGTGATCCTAAGACCTTTGTATTATATATACATATTTCACTATCCATTCATTTTCATAGTTATCATCGATGCTATGACATATAGACTCATTTTCTCTTGAATTAATCCCTTTAGCAATAACATGCCAAGCTATCAATTAAACTCTACATTTTCCAATGGGTTCTTCTTATGTGCTTTTTTAATTGGCAATTTCATGCTTATAATCAAGTCCCTGTCATATTCAATCTTCCTTTATAGTGGAAATCTATCTAACGGGTCATGATCCTCTATATTAGTGTAGCCTAAATTTTCCACTTTTGCAAAAATCTCCTACAATACCCCCTACGAACCTATGAACATAATGTGTAAGCATATGGCAAAGCAAGTTGGATAAGCAAATTAACATTTTATTAAATTGAAAAATATTAATAATAATCAATTATAAGGTGCACTTGGGATTATAACACCCTAGGAGCACCATGGGGGTAATGAACTATTTAGTGGGGAAGTAGGGGTTGTCAAAAATAATATTTTATCATGGTAGTCAAGTGTTGTTTATCTTATAAGCATTTTTATTTTGATTTTTTTTTCTGTTTATTTCCAAAATTTTATGAAAAAACACATGTTCTCCATGCAAGTTTATTGTTTATGTAGTATCATCATTCTATTTTTCTTCATGGACAATTTCATTAGTGTGTAACTCTTTTTAGGGATTTGGGGAATTTTCAAGCTACATTGTAATTATGTTTCTCCAATGAAATTAGTTATGTTATTTCTTTTTGTTACTCTTGGTGGGAAGAGATATTTATGCCATTATCTTCCAAAGGATACCTCCTTATTAAGGACACCAAAAAGTTCAATGCTATAACATACTCTAAGTTTATTGTTTCCTTAGTTGCTTTTAGGAAGAGGAAATGATTTCAATTTGTATATGCCCATACATAATTTTTTTAACTTTTTATCTCTCATCCACTATGTAAATTTTACTCTGTAATCTAAGATGTGATTTTACAAAAGAAAAAAACTTTTCACTTTTGTGACATTGCTAAGTATGGGCTATTCAAATATTTTCTTCACTTGTTTTAGATCCATGTACAATTCATCCTTGGAAAATGAAAACCCAAGGGACACCAATTGTTCCTCGAAGAATTCACATGTATTCAAGTTAATGTACAATGGATCCTTTTTTCTCACTTCGAACACCATCCTTGGATAGTCTAAATGCTCTTCTTCTTTTCCTAAAGAAACAAATGTCAATTGAGAAAACTATTGCAAACTTATGAATATAGGATTGTAATACCTCTTTCATTTGTCACATGAATGTGCTTCATGCATTACTCTAGCAAAATGACAACCAAACACTTCTACAAATTGTCTTTGGTCTTGAATGTAGTCTTACTCTCATTGTGCTTCATAAATCTAGAATTGATTTGGTGATATAAACTAGACTTGACTATAACTTTTCAAAGTAATTTGTACCACTAGAACTATTCATCAAATCATCCATTGTTTGTTAAAGAAAATTGCACACGATTGTGACCTTAATAAGATCTCTAGATTATGTAGACATCTACCAATACCATTTTTCTCCATAGTTATCAATGCTAGTATCACATATGGGATCATTTTGTCTTGAATCAATCTCTTTAACAATAACTTTCCAACTTGCCAAATCAACTCTACACTTTCCAATGGGCTTATCCTATGTGTCTTTTGCATAAAAAAATGCATGCCTAAAAACAAGTCAATCTCATGTTCGATCTTCCTCTTTTGTGGAAATCCATCTAGCATGTCAGAATTCTCTATATCATTGTTGTTAAATTTTACATGAGATGTTCAACAATTTACTTTACTTTGGGAAGATCTTAAAACATATGTTCAACAATTTGTGGTGGAATACTTGGTTTGCCAACAAAACAAAGCAAAGATGATCAAAAATTCGGATCTTCTAGAATCCTTAGCCACACCATGTTATCATTTTGAATAGATCTTGATGGATTTTATCATAGGTCTTCCAAAATGAGAAGGAAAAAATGTTATCACAACATTGGTGGATCAAATCACATAGTATGTCAATTTCTACTCATTGTATCATACTTTAAAATTAAGTACAATAGCGATGACATTCAAGTAAACAATGTAAAAACTACATGTCAATCCAATATTACTCTAAATGATAGAGATATGGTTTTCACTACTAATTCTTTTTCTAACTAGTTCTCTTGTTTGGATACTCAACTAGATTATAACTCTTCTTTCTATCCCCAATCTAATGGGTAAGCTGAGATGGTAAATAAGTCACTACAAGGTTATCCTCATTGCTTTGCATCCGATAAAAAATTGTAATGGGTCAAGTGGTTACTTTTGGAAAAATGGTGGTGTTATCTCCTCAAATAAATCAATTGAGATTTTGCATTTTAGGTGATAGGATGTCTTTTAAAAAAGGTACTTTTAAATTTAAAAAAAAAACTCATTTCTCAAAGCTTTACGCATGTAATAAAGTTTAAATAAAAGTTTGTTTAGTTTTTATTTGATCTAATTCAAATCTCAGGTTTCGGTAGCTTAGGCGAACATTTTGATTGTTCATTAGCCACCGAAAGCCTTAGCTTTCAGAATCTTAAACAAAGGAATCCAGGGCCATTTTAGCCACCAAAATCACGGAAGCAGGGAAAGAGCCAACACATCCTATCACATGTTTCAACCATCGGGTTCAACATTTTATGATTGCAATAAGCCGCCGAAAAGACTAGAGAATGAACCGTTCATGACCGGAAGCTGATATCTCTGTGATATAAGAGAATCTTTCCAGATCATTATATCACTAAGACATGTGCTTACGTACCCTCCATTTATTACAGTTATCCACCATGACTACTGCAAATCATCAATCGTTCTGTAGCATCCCTTGTAATCGGTGCCACGTTCTAAAGCTCACCCCAGTTTTCTCATTTCTATCACAACCGAGCCGACTTTCGCTAATTCTATGAGGTGTAACTCTCCCCCGAAATCTTCTCCTTTGATCACAGGTGTGCAAAAACATTGTGGCAAATGAAGAAAGGAACGTCAACCCTGAGGAAAGAGCTCAATGACATCAATTACTTGGAATCACATCCAGAGGTATGTCAAATGTTCAAGGATACAGGGTGTTACAATTTTTGCAAAAAATTACAGAGTTCTCATCAGCAAGTGGCAGAGGCCTTTGCCCTCAATTTCGATGGAAAGAAAGAAATCATAGGCTGGGATGAATTCGAGATAGATGAAGCCCTCATAGCTAAAGTGACAGAGCTTCCCATGACTGGAGAAAAATGGTTTAAAACTACTGTTACTAAGAATGTTGAATTTAGGACTTATTTGAAACCAAAACACAAGGGTTTGATATGGAAGAAAGATATTCTTGTATCTTTCCTTGAAGATAAATGGAAACAATTATTAAAAGCCATAATGATTTATGTAACTTGTGAAGGGCGATACAACAAGGTGATGATTTACCATTTTAAACTTATAAATTATTTGACTGGTAGAAACCCACTCAATCTGCCCTATTTTCTCCACCAAAGTTTATCCAAGATGGCTCATCAAGTCAACGCCAATCCTAATCAAGTTGCAGGTAGATTATCCCACCATAGTCCGATCAAACTTTTGGTTTGTGAGTTGTTGCAAAGAAGAGGTAAAGAGTGGAATTACTTCTTATTCTGGAATGATTTCCAAACTGAGGTTCAAACATAGGGCAAAAAGAGTCCTCATTCCAAGAAGTATTCCACTCCTAGAAGTGGAAAGAGGAGGAGGAGAGCTATCTCTCCACCCCCAGTCAATCAACCCTCTCCTTCCTCTAAGATTGGCAAAACTAAGAAGAAATTAAATTTCAATAGTGAAGAAGGAAAGGCCAAAGAATCCCTAATGAGAAAAAACATTCTTAATCTTCCTTACATAGACTCAGAGGATGAAGAGCACCAGATTGAAATAGGGCACGAGGATTCAATTACCACAGGGTGTGAAAATTCTATTTTTGTGGATATATACACAACAAGTTATGAGAACCTTCCATCACCTACACCTCAAGAAGAACAAGAACCACAAATTGCAGATGCCTCATCTAGCAAATGAGTGAAGTAGAGTAAATCAAAAGAAATCAAGAAGCTTAAGAAGAAGTTAGTCGAGCAAGAAGTGCTAGAAAGGGTAATAAAAACCAGGTATGAGACTCTGTCAAAGAACTTTGCAGAAAGAAACTCATCTTTGGAAAGATTAGCCCATGAAAGCATAAAGGAGAAGAAAAAGAAGGACAAGATTGTAAAAAACTACAACAACTTATGGAGAGTAGCTCAGGGTTTGAAGAAAAAGGTCAAGGCTTTGAGGAAACAAGCTATGTCTTCAAAACACCAGGCTCAGACACATGCTTCTCTTGAGACCCTTGCAGAGGTGGCAGTTCAATGCAATGAACCAAAGGCAGCCAATAACCCTACAAATTTTGAGCAAGATGTAGAAGCCTAAAAAGATCTATCCTAAGGCATTTTTGAGCTAAGACAAGGGTATTTTTCAAATTTTGATAATCTCAGGTTTCAGTGGCTTAGGCGAACATATCGGTTGTTCATTAGTCATCGAAAGTAGAACTTTTGGTAGCTAATCAGCCTGAATTCTATCTACTCTAGCTACCAAAAGCATTGATAAGGCAGAAAGCTAATGTTTTTGCACAGGTCCAAGTTTTCCTTGTTCAAAAGCCTCAGAAATGGTCCCAATCGATGTAAGATAATTAATGACATCCTTATCAAGAGTTTGTTTTGGTTTTGGAGATGCTCTACAAGACAGAAAGGTAAACAACAGTTAGCTATTTTCAAGGATATAAGATTGTTTGACTGTCAACAGGGGTCATGTTCGACTCCTCCTATATCATATGAGATCTAGCAGCCTCAAAAGGCTCACTACACCTGCCAAAGAATCTGAAGAACATAAAGATGAGTCGAGAATTTGAATTGACCTAGTTTACAGGATCTTTATCTACTTTCTTGGGCGAGTTATTGATTTTCTATTTTTGGCAAAATTCGATCCAGTAATCTAGGATATGGAAATTGTTTGTAAAAGGCTATAAATCCAAGAACATTTGATGAACAATGGGTTCGATTTTGATTTCTATAATCCACTATTATTGTAAAAAGACATTTTCTTTAATATATTAAGCCTGCAAGCTTCTTTCATTTGTTATTGTCAAACTCTCCTTCATCTTTGTCTATGCATATGAGTTGAAATCATTCTTTTGTCTATGTTTAATGGTCCCATGGTAACTTTCATCTTAGTTTTGACTGTTAAGAAAGAATCATAAGCATCCTTGGCTAGTTTGTTGACCCATCATATATATTGCCTATGTATGTTCTGGTTAACTGATTGGTTTTCTTATCCATTTGATTTACAAACCTATTTGATAATAGCTCCTGAAGGCTTTGTATTGCATGAATATAGCTAGACTGTCTTGAAGATACAATCCAGTGATTAATATATTCATCTTGATCCAAACCCACACCCATTATTGAGAAAATAGTTACAAAAAGGTTAAGTTACCAGGCATCTTTGAGATATAGCCTAGGAGAGTTTCCTAGAGTGATAATAGGTGGTACAACACTCCATTCCATTCTTCTTCCAAAATTTCCCTATTTAGGGAACTTTATGCATACCATCATCCATCCATCACTTTACCTTTAAGAGGGAAACCTAAGGTTAAACTAGTGGAGGATCACATCTGTCACCAATAAGACGTTATCCATCTATTGATGGAAAAATTGATTGTAAAAAAAAAAATTGGATTAAGCTACAAGTAAGTCAACATTGCAACAAAAGAAAATTTGAGATTGGGGATTAGGTATTTCTAGGGTTACAACCATACAAACAAATATCCCTTAAGAAATAAAAGAAGGATGATAATTAGCACCCAAATATTGTGGTCCCTATAAAGTGTTGCAAAGGATTGGAAATATGGCTTATAAATCAAATCTACCACCTCCTTCATGTGTACATTTCATCTTCCATGTTTCATGTTGAAAAATGTAATTGGTGACAAGATTGCAGATTAGATTAAGCATAGTGGGATAGCTTGATTGTTGACTACTTTGAGCTTCATCAACAAGGTCTTGGGGTCAACCACTAGGCTCACTGGCTTTCTTGCACGACTCACTTGGTGGCCCTATTGGGTCAAACACAATAATAAATGTTGATAGATTTACATTGGGTAATGTTCACGAAATGTGAAAAATGTGGGGAAATTCCTGAGAGTTTCCCTCCTAGGTTTTCCTTGGGAAAAAGATATCCTAGTTTAGACTATTCTTCCAGATCTTGGTGAAGAGGAAAAAATCATACTAGAACCTTAATCAGTTATTGAAACAATTCTCAAGAAACTAAGGAATAGAGAAATGATTGAATACCTCATCAAGTGGAAGAACTTGCCATTAGATAAAACAACTTAGAAGAATAATATTTTCATATAAAAACATCCATAGGTAATTGACATTGAGGAAAACAATTAGTTGAAGGGGAGGGCCACATTAAAATCCTAAGTCCTATCCAACATTAACTATCATTACATTAATTATAGTCACGTAGGCTTATTATTTCCTTCTTTCCATCTTTATCTCATATATATTCACATTAAGGAGACTAATTTGAATGATCACCTTATCTTATGAATTTCTATTTGTAAAAGGAGGTTTCCCCCTCAAATAGGCTTCTTATTTATTCACTCTTTTACTCTATTTAAGCATGGTACCACTAAATTGGATCACTCATGTTTATTTAGTTATTTTCTTCGCAACACTTTCACCACACAAACTATCCCATGCACATTTTCCATCTTCCATCCATCTTTAGCATCGCAAGGGATGGTTTTACACATGGGATCATATTCTCCCTTATCATACATTTATGCAACAATTCAACTACCTATCTATTCAACTCTATTTCTCAAGTAGGATTATCTTATGTATTTCTTGATTCAACAACCCCTCCCCTGAAATCAAGTCTATCTCATGTGTGATATTCCTCTATGATGATAGTCTTATAGAATCTTCTGGCACATTTATGAACTCCTCAAGTAGATTCTTGACTTTGTAAAAAACTTCACCCTTCTAGGAACTTTCTTCTACCATCTTTGCACTATTGGAATGTGGAACATATTATCTTCCTTTGTACAACTATGTAACACACTTTTGTTTCCTTTACTATGCTAGATTTTTTTTTAATTGCAACTAATAACACTTTGTGGATCTTGCTTTCATCTTTCAATGGCAACAATTTACACATTTTCCATCCTTTATGATAGTGTAGGTATCCATTCTTGCATCATGCACCACATTCCATGTGCACGCCTATTAAACTACCATGGTCTTCCTAACAACAATTGACCTGTATCTATGGAAGTGATATCACACAAAATAATCCCTATACTCCCCCATCTATAAAAAGGGACTTTACACTTGATCCATCATCATCACTCCATATCCTTTTTGGAACCAAACTAACCTATATGGTTGAGGATGTTTCTATCTTACTCCTAACTTCTCTAGCGTCTTTGTAGAAACCATATATTTCTCAAATCTACCACAATATAATATGACCTTACAACACTTACATCCATACTTGCATTGTTTTCTAAAGACACTCTTTCTCATCTACTTCTATTCTTGTTGTATCTATTGCTTCTACATGATCATGCCTATTTGCATCATTGGGTTCTCTTATCTTCCTTGTGTTGTCGGTATGGCTATTTTATTTTCCTCAAACTCCTCTCCTTGCATTAGTTGAGCTCTTGTTTCAGTCTTTCTCATAAATTCCTTTGTGAACACCAAAAGGATTTATGGCCTTCATTTTTATAGGTGAAATAATATATTTCCTTCTAACCATTAACTCTTTGTCATTGTTAAAAATCTTCATGGACTCTACCATGCATGCATCCCATAGCATCTATGTCTTCTACATTAGCAATCTTTTGTCCATGAACATCATCTTCTTTTTTCATTGTGCTACATCCATTTGTGCCACAAACTCAATATTTTCCAAAATTCTATCTACTAGAGTTGCACACAATCTTCTTATCCACTCCAAATCTTAATTGATATGCATCTTCATTAGAATTCATCTTGTGCATAACTGTTTTGTCTTGAATGTTAAATTTGAGATCATTCATAAAGATGAAAAATCATTGATCTTCTTCTTCCTAGTGTCTACCCTATATCAACAATCTATAGAAGTATTTAGAAATACTCTAGCCCACTATCTTCCTTCTATAGGAAATTCGATGTATGTTTGAATGTATACTTATATTCTCCTAGAAAAAAAATTGTTCACATCTTTCAACCATCTAACTCAAAGTATGGGACATCTCCCTAGTTTTGTTCAATCTCTCTTATAACACAAATTCCCTCTAAGGTGGTGCTTGTTTTGTCAACGACAATCATGAACTTTACTCTGTATATGACTTAAATCCTCCTAAACTCAAAGTATCTTTGCATCTCT
The DNA here is from genome assembly GCA_009831015.1 of Picea engelmannii. NCBI lineage: Eukaryota > Viridiplantae > Streptophyta > Pinopsida > Pinales > Pinaceae > Picea > Picea engelmannii. The sequence continues at coordinate 1,908,197 of ML778232.1, read as the reverse complement.
TCTAAACAATCTACTAGATCTTCGAATTTGAAGCTAATCATAACATGTAACATCTAGTCTCACATTTTCTCTATTCCTTAAAAAGTTTCATCAATTATCATTGGAGTTTATCTTACACGTTCTTGTCTTTGGTTTCTTTAGGTTTAGGGTCAACTTTATCATTTTTACAACCATTTGGTTTCCAATTCCTATATCCACCTTCAAAGTTCCTGTAAGTCCCTATTCATATTATCTCTTCCATCTCTATGCACCAATTGTTCAATCATAATCCACCTAACCCAACAAATTTTTGGTTTAGCCATCTTGGACTCTTATCAAAGTCTTGCTTGTTAGATTTTGGTTGCTCCAAAAGTGTTCTCACCTATCTAGAAGAGTGTTTCATAGGATGTGATGAGCTTGTGGTCTCTTAACCACTTTGTTTATTTTTTACCTATAGTTGGAGAGCTTAAATTTGTTGTATGTTTTCCTTCAAATTAGTGCTAGGGAGGCACAGTTATGGATGCAATAGTTGGCACATGTGGTGTATTTGGCATTTTCTACAAGGGCACACTTGTTGAGGAGGATGGGCACTTGGCATGTGTAGAGTAACCACTTTGGAAGATTGAGTTAGGCACTTGTAGGTTGGGTCCTGTGTAGAGTAACCACCCTACATCATTTGTAAAGGAATGCTTGAGTTGATAAGCCATTGATTAGAGGGCATACAATCTCGGAAAGGAGCATTTAACATGTGGACACCTAATTTTGAGGGGGCACCACCCTAGGGGTTGGACAAACCCTAGTGTGACATGTGGAAACCTTACTTTGAGGAGAGCTCCATTTTGGTCTTTGTTTGTTGACTTTAGCGTAAGGTTGCCTGTGGACTCACTCCATGTTTTTTTCTTGGCCTCCCTCGGGTTAGTCTATATAAAGGGAGGAGACTATGTTTGTTATGAACAATTACTTTGTATCTTAGTGATTGATAGTTGGTGTGACTCTATCTATTTTGGAGAATCTTGGAAGATGTTTTATTACTCTCGCAACAAGGATTAGTTCTTGTGGGATGCTAGGGCTAGTGTTGCTTTCATTGTGAAATATATGTGTTGAATTTGTAGCATATGGGATTCAAGTGTGTGAATTTATTTGATATATGCATGTTTCATGGTTTTTTTAGTATGCTGATTTATTAGGACAAATGGTTTGAATGCTAAGTTATTTTAACATGTTTAATGAAACTTTCAGATTTGATTTGTTGTTGTATTTCCATTGCGATTGAAGTAACTTTTAGATATGTGTATTGAGATAGATCTTCGACTAAGGTTAATGAAGTGATCTATACTTGAAGTATTTGATGCTTCTACATTCTTGAGTTTTCCTAGAAGTAGTGTTGGACATTTTTGAATTTTTAAGGTCGAGGTTAAAAATTCTATGAAGTAGATCTATGACCTTATAAATGGGAGGTGGAAATTCTAAAGTGGGCAGATTCTCAAAATTTCTATATTACTTCTCTTTGACACCAAATGTTGCAAGGGAATAGGTATGTTCTAGATGCCAAGCTTTCCACAAACCCAATTTAAATAAGCAATGAAAATAATTAGAAAATTTAAATATGCAATAAAAATAATTAAGATTCTTAAAAAAATACATTTAGACATAAAAGAAAAAAAAAAAAAAACATTTAGACATAAAAGGAAAATAAAAAAGAGAACTAGCCTACTCATTACTCAATAGCATTTACATAAAGTATATTAATATACSTTATACCTTCTCTCAGCTCATTCTTGGCCTTTACCTTCCCCACATAGTTTGTAGTGTCAACTACACACCCCTACCCAATACTTCAAACTAGTCTTATTCCTCCTTTTCGTTCTCACATAGTTTGTACTCTCAACTACACACCCCTACCCAATACTTCAAACTAGTCTTATTCCTCCTTTTCGTCCTCTTTGAGTCTTATTCTTGCTCTCTTACTCAACCTAAGTGGTGTTCTCTTGATTTTGAATTGCCAATCTAATCTCCTTGTCAGGCATCCTATTCTATCTCTAGGATTAGCTGTACTTGACTTATTGTTACCTTCCAGAAATATCTCCTTAGTCAGTGGATCATCTTCCTTGCACGTCTCTTTAGCCTCTTTGTGTGTCACATCCATTACATTGGTCCTTTCTCCACCGTACTAGTAGCAAAGCCTTGTCCATCATCTTTCTCTTTGCTCTGCACAACATCTTATGCACCCATTTGTGTTACGCCACTTCCTTGGTTCTCACCCATCCTTATCAATTGCAAGTGAGCATCCATGTGTCATACTGCTTTGCGCATTGGTTCATCTCTTCTTTGGCATAATTAGCATATCACTTATTCAGAAGCCCCTTCCTCCTCACGTGCTCTTGTGTATTTCCTTCTTCTTTGCGCTACTGAGTCTAGTGCTCCACTAATCATCACTTTGCAACACTTACGTTCATTTGGTTTGGAAAATATTCTTTCATAGCCATCCATCTTCCTCTCATAATGGTTGTTTATATAGCCAATCATTTCATATGTGCATTGTCAGATTTGCTCTATGCCTTGCTATTGTTGTAACTATATCCTTTGATGCATCTCCCTGCACTAACTAAATTCTCAGTTCACCATTGCATGTACCCTTTAATGCATTTCCCTGCACTAACTAAACTCTCAATTCACGATTGCATGTACCCTTTTCTTCATCTGCATTCAAAGGATCTATAATAAGAATCATTAGTATTATAGTTAAAGTTTATAAACGTTTTTTTGTTTTGTTGGCGTGTTCTTGACATGAAACAAAGTTTGGATCATTACATGAATAGGGAATAGTCCTATGAATTATCATTGCCGTTTCCTATGTTGGGTTGTTTATCTAAATATCGCCATCCATAAATTGATATGAATTTGATCTTTTCACGTTGAATCTTAATCTATATAATATTTTTTTATTAAAAGTTAGCAAGAATTTCTATGATCCTTGGACAATTTATCATAACTTCGAAATTCGTAAAACTTGATGATTTCGGTGAGGATGGCAGCAATCCAGGTAGGGACTGAAAAAACCCTTTTGACAGCTGCAGGCATTGTTCAAACCAGCAAGATTCAATACCCCGAAGAATATTCTGATTCCTTTGCAAGGCTTTGCTTGAACAGAAGAGACTCAGTACATATAAATTCTGTACTGAATTTGCACTGCAGTTCAAATTTCAACACTAAATTATCTGATATTACCGCTGGTAGTGTTATTGCTAGAGCATGGGACGTTTGAGAAGGGCTAGCTCCACTTTGACCTACAGTTGTAGGATGATCCCTTCCTCCATAGTTATATTGGATTTCATGCGTTGGGAATAACCTTTATTCTCCTAGCTCCCTATTCAATATTCGATACCATTCCTTCCACCATAGTTATATTGGATTTCACGTGTTGGGAATAACCTTTGTTCTCGTAGCTCCCTATATCAATATTCGATACCATTCCTTCCACATGTGATTTGTCCCCCAATAGTGTGCCTCCATAGACGCACTACAAGTAGTAACCTAGCTGAACTTAAAGAACATTTCTGTGTTTCTGCAATGCCAGATTCTTATTGTATAAATGCAGAGGCCTATCGTAGGGATTAACAACCAACATGTCCTCTGGTGCAAAAGGAGAAGAATAAACTGGGTCATGAACAAGTTGAGCGTGACTGATACTGATATATATAGAGAGAGAGCTTGCCAATAACTCTACACGAAGGAACAATATCTCCAGCTTGTAATTCTTTCTCCTTATCAAGCCATAAACAACCCTACTCCATATCCTGGTCGGGACAATTCTCTGATTGATCTTCATAAGTACTTGAATTCCCATTCTTTGCTCTACTCCTCGTGAAATACAAGAGTTTGATGGATGTAACCTCAATTTTCAAATGCATTTACCTTTTGACTTTCGTTGACAGTTACTTTAAATATGCACATGGATTTTAGAAAATTTTCTAAAGAAGAAAAGGAAAGTTTTACAAAATTTTTAGTTGACAAGCCTCGTAATGAGAACTTAGTGAGGTCATGCAAAAAAGGGACTTAGTGCATATACTTGGAAATAATATGTTGAAAATTAATGCGAGGCATTCTGCCAACAACATGGTATAGTGTGTCAGCGTATGGTTCCTTACACTCTGCAACAAAATGGTGTCGATGAGCATAATAGAAGGACCTTGATGGAGATGGCATGATGCGTGGTGGAAATATGAACACAATCTTTTGGATACAGTTAATTACATGTCGTTATTATATTCCCAAATATTATCTCACTTGAGTTGTGAAGGGGATGTCACCCAAAGAGGCTTGGATTGGGCAAAATCCCATAATGGCTCACTTCTAGACCTTTAACACTTGGGCATGCATTCCGGATGAGAAGTGTAAGAAGTTGGAGCTTAAGCGACATCATCGCATCTTTGTAGGCTATAGTGGAGATGCTAAATCTTACCATCTATATGATCCAAAAACACGAGAAATCATCATTATAGAGATGTTTAGTTCTCACTTGATTCAGGTTCACTTTCTACGACTCTTCATAATTCTTTACCATATTCATAACCAAATAAACTTGATACTTCTAATGAAGTAATAGTTAATCCTACAATTGATGCTAGTCGGGTCGTCTTCTATAGGGGATAAGAATATATGAAGATGAAAAGACCAATGCCAAGAAACATTTTCTCCTCACAAAATATGTAACTATGTTCCTAGATTTAAGTATGTTAATTTCTATATCATGGCAATGATCATGGACACTCTCAATCTAGTGAGACATATAAACAAGCTTGAGGTTAGATTTAAGTATGTTAATTTCTATATCATGCTAATGATCATGGACACTCTCAATCTAGTGACATATAAAAAAGCTTGAGGTTAGCAAGTGTGGGAGGATGCAATAGTAGAGGAGTATAACTCTCTGATGAAGAATAACACATGTGAACAGGTTCCACTTTCTGCAGTGTACAATGTTGTTGGATGCAAGTGGATCTACAAAAGCATGCTTACATTGGATGGCTAGTTTGAGTGACACAAGGGAAGATTGGTGGCCAAAGGTTACTGATAATAGGTGGGCATCAACTACACTAAGACCTTCAACTTTTACTTTCTCTAGATGCAATATTTCATTAGGAGGTGCATCAAATGGATGTCAAGAATGCCATTTTAATGGAGACTTACACAAGGATATTTACATGCAGAGACTAGATTTTTGTGTAGATGGGAAGTTCTTCTACTCGTGTTTGCAAGTTGAGGATGTCTCTTTATGGAATAAAGCAAGCCACCCCGGGGTTGGTATGAAAGGATGGATCAACATCTTTTGCATAGGGGCTCATCTATTGCCAGTTTAATCCAAACCTATATATGAGACATGTTGATGTCAAATGGATACATTGTCCTTCTAGTCTTATATGTTGATGATATTCTTCTTACTAGAGGCTCCAATAACTTGATTTCCTTTGACATGGTATTCTTAGGCTTGTTATACTATTCCTGGGTATCTATATTTGGTAGTTAGAGAATGACATATTTTTATCCCAACCTAAGTATGTCTTTAACCTCACTGGAAGGTTCGACATGGAGGATTGGAAGATTACATCAGCCCCCTTTGTATCTATTGTCAAGTTGACTACACAATGTGCTTCTCCACATGTAGATTCCAATTTGTATAGAAAGATGGTGGACAATGTCTTGTACTTAACACATATAAAAACTTGCATTAATTTTGATGTAAAACTTGTGTCAAGGTAGATACACGATACTCATAAAAAAAATTGGTAGGTAGCAAGATACATTTTGAAGTATGTCAAGGGCACAAATTATCTTGGTGTTCAATAATAATTCAATTGGGAGATTTCTTTGATTTCCTTTACCAACTCAAATTGGAATGGTGATATTGATGACAAAAGGTCCACTTCTAGTTATGTTTTCATTCTTGGTTCCAAAAGTCGTACTCGTAGAAATTGTCGAACTAGAGTAAGGTCTCACACACGATAATTGTCGTTAAAATGGCGTACTACTAACTAGGATTCCAGAAAAACTTCTAAAGAATGAACACCATGCAAAATGGCATCGCATAAAAGCTCTATAACAATGCTATACTTAGCCACATTGTTCATTGATGGCCCTAGACAAATGCCACCTGAAGACACCAGTTGACCTTATTATCGCATAGTTTGTACTTTGAAGGATAAAGGAAAGGCAAAGAAGACAATCTGATGCAACGAGAGACTACCTTATCACTATCACCTCAATAGGGTATCTCTTTCTATTTAGGGTGGTAAGCCCAGGGGAGATGTCCCCGATGACCTTGGGTTTTGAGAAGGCAAAGTTTTAAATCTAAGTAAAAGTTTCCCCCTCACAAGTCACCACCGATCAGAAAGTCTGGATAAATAGTCAATAAAGATAATGATAACTAGAAATGTAAATACCCGGAACAAAGAAACAAGAAACTATATATTTGCAAGATCACTTGCTAGTTAGTACTTCATATAATCAAGGAATTTATGATATAAATCAATTGATTGATAATATTGATGAAGCAAATCAATGATGTACAATAGAAATAATCACAATATGTCACTTCACAACAAATTCTTAAGAAGAAGCTTCACAATGAGCAAGGACAATTTATCATCAATTTCAAAATACCAACATTCATCAGAAGCAAAGAACACTACGCACTTAGCCAATCTCTCAATTGCTTATTATAGGATTAAATGCTGCAAAGTATAACTATAAATCAAATGGATAAATGGCAGCAATAGGGTTAGAAGGTATTAATGGTTGTTCGAAGATTTTGGAGGTTATGATAAAAAGGTCTTAGACTAGTGCAATAATAGGGCAAATGGAGTCAAAGGTAGTGGCGAGAGTTGAAGAAGAAATATGATAATGGAAGGGCTGAAGACAAGAGAATTTGATGGTGAAGAGTTGTTGAGCCAAGGCTTCAACCATCAAACCCTAGGAGAAAACGGCTCACTAAGGTGTAGTAACCCTAGGCCTTAGTGTGTTTTCCTTCTTCTTTAGCTCAATGACAAGATAAAAACGGCTAGGATTGAAGAGAAAAGGTAGGGTGTTGCAATGACAAGGCTCTAACAATGTCTTCAATAGGTAAAAACTCCTTGGCACAATCTTAGCAGGGAATCAAAATAAGGACACCAACATGTGCTTATTTCCTAGGGTTTCTTCCAACAAATTTCATTAACAAAATGCAAGTAAAATACTATAACCATTCAAGTAATGGAAGGATTGCAGAAATTCACTTACATTCACCAAGTATCATCGATGCCAAACCCTAGTTGTAAACCTTCCACCAAGAAAATGCCAAAATAGCCAAAATAAGCCTCCTTCAACAAGTGTGCACTAGTAATTTCAGCCAAAACCCTAAAAGAGGGCGCAAATTTCATACCTCACACAAGTGTGAGTGAAATATGATGAATAAAAGAGAGTTTTAACTCTCTTACTTATATAGTAGTAATGACCTTAATTAACTTTTAGGTCACAAAAGGCCGGCGTGGCTAAAAATACATAATAATACTATTTTACATTAAATGTCATGATAAAACCCTAAATCAAGCATAAATGAAGACATCATACCCTTTTAGGGTGACGTTAGCCCTTTTTAGGGAAACATTGGCCTCCTAGAGAAAAATGTTAGGCCTCTTAAGGCCTCCAAAAGTTGCCACACGTGCCACAACTACCTCCCAAAACCTCCACAAGCACTGGATGACATCATGAGTGTCCGAGGTGACATAATGGGCCTTCTAAGGCCAATGTCCTGGTGGAAAGGGCACAACCCCCCTGGGTACAGGTCTGCTAAGCTGCCTTTGGTGGAACATCTTCCTCTTCTCTTATGCAAACCCTCTGATCTGTCTCTGCCCTCTACTGGGATATCAACATCCATCTGGTGGGATTTTAGCCCCATGGAGGTCCGAACTAATCATCTACTCATGTGTACCTATCCATAATGGTACTTGTCCATCAGGTATGGTCCTCCACATCAACAGATACGCCCTCCATGGGCTCATAAGTCACAGGGATCATAGCAATGCCAATCACATTTAATCATCAATATTATTAAACATGTGCATAAAATCCCTTTTACCTAGACAAGTGCTCAAAGACATTATACTAATCTGCAAGACAAGTTTGGAAGAAGTGACAGGGCATTCTATTAGGAAAATGCTCACTGGATATGGGGTGTTTCTAGGAGAAATCAAATCCAAGCCATGTGAGTGACTGAGGTTGTAAGGGATGTCTGGACAAGGGGTGCAATGATATAAGTTAAATGCATGTCTTACCTGTGGGTGCCTCTATAGAGGGTGAGTTGCACCTGTCATGGATGCAAATGTTTCCAAGCCCATTCATGCCTTTTGTCTTTTTCTTATTACTTTTTCTTCAAAAAGATGGCTAGGGGACACTGCCCTGGCATGGTGACTAGTGGTGGCAATGTTACCCACAAGAATTTTATGAAAATGAGAAGGCTGGCTCATGATGAGACCCCCTTTCTCTTGGCTATGCCACCAAGATCCATTACCCTGGCATGGTGACTAGTTGCTGGTAGTGTGATACCGCTACATGCCCATGGACCTAATAGGTTGGCTCGTGATGAGACCCCCTATCCTCTAACCAGGTATTGTTTTATTATTTTTATGGGTCCCTCTATTTCTTGCTGAGAAGCCTTTTACTTCTTTCTCAGGAATCCCTAGGAGAAGCATCTCGAGGTTTCATTCTTTGGATTCTATCTTTTTTCACCTGCTTTTACCCTCTGGGCCTTTAGCCCCTTCTTCCCACAAGGTAGGTTGCAACCCTTAAATATTTGGCCAACCCAATGCTTGGACCAATGTAATGGGATGGATGAACAAGAGAAAGATGGAAAGTGGTAAGTATGGTGGGAGAGGACAATGTCTTCTCATGAATCCCCCAGTGGAAACTCAAAACCTATGGGCACAAGCTTACTAGGGCATCCTGTAATTCCCCCTAGATAGGGTCAAGTGGATAGGCATAAGATCCAAGCACTCGTTAGAAACAAAAAGAATAAAATGCACATATTCAAAGGTTTTGAGGATCAGAGTGACACATACCATGATACCCAGACTCATTACCTCATGGATCTAGATCCATTTCTGCTATAGGACTAGGCCGAGGTGATGGATCTTACTGTTACTGACAAAGTGGAGGCGCTGGAGAAAAGAAAAGATGGGCCAACTAGGGCCATCCTCAAGTCAATCTGGCTCTTGGTACTCCATGTCTAGGACCTGTGGGCATCACGACATAATCTCCTTAGTTATCTGTAAAATGGTGGATAACAGACCCTCGAGTGAGTAAATGACCCAAGTGGTGGAAGCCAAGTTTCTTGTATGATGACTAGCACCTTTTGTCAATCCTAAGAAAACTAAAGACTTTGTTGACATCTGCCAACCAAGTGAAAACTTGATAAGCAAGCCGATGACACAAAGGAAAATATATATATACACTAAGATACACTAGTCTACAAAGATTTACACCCAATTTTGGGGGCTCAAGTTTAATATCTTTTCAAGTAGAGCCCATTTTTGGGCTCAGCCAACATATTCCCTTCATAATCTTCCAATTCATAGGCTCCTTTTTCTAAGACATGTCACACGATATAAGGATCGTGCCACATGGGGTTGAACTTGCCTGCTCCAAGCTATTCTTTGGATTGGTCATATAAGAGGACCAAGTCACCCTCAACGTACAGCCAAGGACAGACATACCTATCATACTGGACCTTAACATGCCATTTTTTCTCTTTGATAGTCGTAGAGGCATCTCGATGTTGCTCATCTAGGATCTCTAGGTGTACAAGGCATTCTTCAATATCAGAAGTGTCAGGTAGGAGTTTAACTTCTAGTCTAAGGGAAGGGATTTCACATTCGATAGGAAGGATCGACTCCACACTGTGTACTAACTGAAATGGAGAAAAACTAGTGAAAGTCTTAACTGAGGTTCGATATGCCCAAAGCACAGGGTAAAGCATTAAATGTCAGTCATATTTTCTCTAGCTAATAGTTTTTTGCAAAATAGTCTTGAGAGATTTGTTCACAACCTCTGCTTGTCCATTTTCCTAGGGAAAGTAAGGGGAAGAATGACCATGTTTAAACCCTATTTTTGATGCTAACTCTTTCATCATTTCATTCTAAAAGTGACTTCCATGATTAGTGACAATCTTAACAAGTCTAGCAAATTAAGCGTGGCCAAAAAAAGGAGCCAGGATTGCGACATTTGATCCCATGCTCTTGGGAAAGATTGATGTTGAGGTATCGCAACCCATCCAGGGTTCTGGTATGGACCATGGCCCTGTCTGGGATTTTAATAGCTTCCTCCAAACTGGTTCATAAGGGGTTGTGTGGGCATCATACCTGTAGGAATGTTATAATGAGGGTTATAACCATTTGCCCCAGCTGGAGTAGCTCTAGGATGGGGGTTTCCCATGGTATGAAAATGACTCCCTTAGTGTGGGAATCCAGAGGATAGAGGTGGATTCATCATACCAAATGTATTGGTTGGAATCAATGTGAAGGAGGAAGGTGTAAAGGACAGAACATAGGAAACAACTTGTCCGCCTGATTGATTACTCCATCTAGGAGCATTAAGACTAGGATTAGACCTAGGAGGGAAAGGAGGTTGGCTTCCACCCGTAGGAGTCATTTGGGGAATATGAGCTCCACCAAACGAGAGTGGAATATGTGCAGGAGCCATGTCCCCAAGTCCAATACTAGAACTAGTATTATTCACTGGAATCGAAGACAAAAGTTGCGATGTCATATTCGACATACCAAAAGAGAAAGGGTTTGAGACCGAAGGGATGGGCTTAGCATTGTATCTAGGCATACCAAAAAGAGATCGAAAAGAGTTTGTTACTATCAGTTGCATAGAAACCACATGTCGGATAGGAGTGAGGACGAGAACCTTTGGCGCCACAACCATATAGGTTGGAGTCGAAGGAGTTCCATTAACTACAATAGGTATGGGAGTCGAAGGACTCCCAACATCTTTCTGACTCAACTCAATATTCATACTTGTATAATCACAAAGTCTGGTAGGTGGAGGTGTGTGTACCATGGTTGATAACTTTACGCCTTTTAGAAGGCAAAGACTTAAGATGTAGTGGTAACTTCAACAAATGGCGAGACCTGTCAGGAAGCTAGTCTGGCTCCACGATGACTCAAGACTCAAGATATAAAAAAAAATCCTAATGCTAACTAACAATCAAAGAGCACACCAAAATAAACAAAAAGGCCAAATGGACACAAATAGGATATAGTGGATGAAAAGGGGCTTCCCTCCATAGAGTAGGTATGCCTCGACCAAGAGGGGCCTGAGACTCCCTTCAAAATATCGAAGGTATCAGAATCAGTTATAAGGGACCCCTGGGATTAACACAACAGTTGGTCAGATTCCCCTGGGGAGGTAATCCTCCAAAAAGGTTGTGTGTTGTCCGATCCTTATCTGACTCGGGGTACCTACAGAATAACCCCTGCAAGTAACCTATGTGGCTACCTATGTCAAGCAACTAAAGCCACCACGATATAACCAATGCATAGGCGAATAATCATAAGTTAGGTCCACCATATGGGCAAGGTAACAAAGCCCAAAATCTTGAAAGCAACGCCTCTCAGGGAGGTAAAGTTACTAGAAAAACCCATAAATACGAATAGATCCCCATAAATATCTCTAATGCTAAGAAGGTATTAGAGGGATATCTTTGTAACCAACTTCGTGAGACCTCATGCTTAACTCTAGTGTGAGCAGAGCCTCCTGACGTCACTAATTATACAATGGTTTTCACCACTCCCTTAGTAAGACACATATGTTGAGTTTAATAGCCTTGGAGAAGTTTACTCACAAAAATCCTATTCCAAGGCCCTATATCCTATGCTTGTTTTTGTACTTCTGAAAAATAAAATTGTTTCTAAACACTTTTAAATTAATCAACGTTACTTTTAAATGGCTTTGTTTAATCAAAAGATGTGGTCGTGAAATTGATGATGTTATGACTCAACAAATTAAAGAAATGAATATGAACATAAAGCTAAGTCCTAATCTTCAATTCTCAAAAAATGATAAGGCTAGGCTCTCTTTTCCTCTTCAATGGTTGAAAATGTCTCTATCAAGGGACATGAGACAAGGACCTACTTGTGTGCTTGTCACCTAGGGTTTTGATTCATAAAATTATAAACATATGCAAGAAATTAGACTACAACCATACACTCAAGAAGTTTTGTAGAAAAATACTTACAATTCACCAAGAAATATCAATGCAAACCCTAGTTGTAACACCTTCCTTCAAGAGAAATGCCAAAATATGCCAAAAATGTCTTCCTTCAATAAGTGTGCCTCACTAAATCAGCCAAATACCCAAGAGAGGGTGCAAATTTCAGACCTCACCAAGTGGTGAGTGAGTTGTGATGATAAAATGAGAGTGAAAATTCCTCATTTATACAAAACCTTGACCTAATTTTACATTTTAGGTTAGGTAAAAGGCCGACAAGGCCAAAATATCAAATCATGTTGTTTTTACATTAAATTGTCAAATTAAATCCTAAATCAAGCTGAAAGAGAGAGTAAAATCCCCTCCAAGGGAGACGTTATCCCCTTTTTGGGCAGAAGGGGTGTCTTGGAGCAAAACATTAGCCCTTCTTGGCCTTCTCCAACCTGCCACATGTGCCACTGTTGCCTAGTATACCCCCCAAAACTTCCATGGTGTTGGGTGACATCATGGTCAAGATGGTGACGTCCTAGGCCTCCCAAGGCCAACGTTCTACTGAGAAAGGGTCATCCCCCCTAGGTCAAGCTCTGTCGGGGTGCCTCTAGTGGAATGTCCTCTTCTCCTTTGGTGCAAAAATCCAGATCCATCTCTATCCTGTATCTACCCCCTGATGGGGTCTTAACATCCCCACCTAATGGGCTCTTCAGCCCCATGGAGGTCTGAAATGATCATCTCCCCATGTGTATCGGTCCAAGATGGTACCTGTCCGTCGGGTATGATCCTTCACATCAAAAGATACACCCTCCATGGGTTCATCAGTCTCAGGGATCATAGCGATGTCAATCACATTTCATCATCAATATTAGTAAACACATGCATAAAACCCCTAATAGATCAGTCAATAGCTCAAAGACGTTACACAAACCTACTATACAATTCTGGGAAAAGGGTAAGGCATCCTATTGGGTTAGTGTCCACTGAATAAGGGAAGCTCCCGGAAGATACCCCTTCCAAGCCATGTAAGTGGATGAAGTGGTCAAGGGATGTCCAAGCAGGTGGGTTTGATGAAGGCCAAGGATGCAAGAAGTTACCTGTGGGTGCCTTTGTAGAAGGCGAGTTGTACCTGTCATGGATGGAATTCTTTCCAAGCCCATTCATGCCTTTTATTATTTTTTGTTATTTCATTTTTTATTTCTCTTTCTTTCTTTTTTTCTCAAGAGATAATCGGGGGACATTGCCCTGGCATGGTGACCAGTGGTGATAGCGTTATCCACAAGTACTTTCATAGAAATGAGAAGGTTGGCTCATGATGAGACCCCCTTTCCCTTGGCCATGCAACCAAAGTTCATTGTTGTGGCATGGTAACCAGATGATGGCAATGTCATACTGCAAGATACCCATGGACCTAATAGACTGGCTCGTGATGAGACCCCCTATCCTTTGGTTAGGTCTTGTTTTATTATTTTTTTAGGGTCCCTCTTATTTCTTCTTGAGAAGCCTTTTATTGCTTTCTCGGGGATCCCTGGGCGAAGAATCTCGAGGTTTATTGTTAGGCTTTTATCTTTTACCAACTTGATTTTACCTTCTGGGCCTTTAGCCCCTTCTTCCCACTAGATAAGGTGCAATCCTAAGAGAGTTCAATCTAGTGCCCGAACAAGTGGAATGGGATAGGTGAGCTGGGAAACAAGATGGAAAAGTGAAAGTGTGAGGGGAGTAGATGATGGCTTCTTAGAGACAACCCTAGTGGCTAACCAAAACCAACAAACATAGGCTTACTAAGACACCCTGTCAATCCCCAAAGCATGGTCAAGTGGGAAAGTGTAAGATCCAAGTAGTTGTTAGAAATAAAAGGAATTAGATGCATACATTCAATGGTTTTGATGATCAAAGTGACACATACCATGATACCTGAACTAATTACATCATGAAGAAAGAATCCTCTCTGACACAAGACCAAGCTGATGGTGCTGGAGGTTGCTGCTGCTGCTGACAACATAAAAATGTTGGAAGAGAGAAAAGGTGGGCCCTCCAGGGCCATGCTGAAGTCAATCCTGCTCTCGGTACTCCATGTCTAGGACCTGTGGGACTCAAGACATGATCTCCTAGTTATCCCTGAAAGTGGGGGATAACAGGATGTTCTCTTCATCCTCGAGATCCCTAATGACTTATGTCAGAATCAAGCTTGTTGTGTCAAGCTCCAAAATCAAAGGGTCAAATCTTGTGCATCCTTCAGGCTAGATTCTCAATCAACCATTCACTCCTCCAAGTACCAAATCAGTTAGCGGTTATGATTTCTCAACCATCCATCATGATCTCCATTAATAGGTCCCATGGATCAGTGCAATCCAAGTACATTGGACAAGTAGTGTATTCAATTCATGCAGGTCTAGGCTGGATTGTTGAGCAAGCTTCCTATTTTCCTCATTCCAACTTCCCAGTTCCACCTCACTAGTCCCACTCGTGGTATCATGGCTAGTACTCAAGGCTCCCTTCCCAGTTCCACCTCACTAGTCCCACTCATGGTATCATGGCCAATACTCAAGGCTCCCTTCCCAGTCAACTTTCTAGTGTTTTAATTAATATAAACATAACTACATGCTTTACAAATCAAAATACATGAAGTCTTAGCATAATTACAGTCATGGGGGAAAACAGGGTGTTACACCATAATTATAACTCCCATTGGCAATCTCCCATTCACAATCTAGAAATGGTAATTTCTTGTAGCCCTAATCATCAAATTGTTGTGTGCAAGTTCATCTTGCACCAACGTTAAATCTCATTGTCCTAGTTTTTCTTCAACAAAATATCTCAATAAATTTTCAAGTATCCTATTGACTACAACTGTCCATCCATCAATTTGCGCGTGACCTGTCGAGTTTGACTACAACATTGTATCCAACCTCTTCCATAAAATTATTTAGATATGACCAATAAACTTAATTTTCCTATGTAAGGTTATAGTTCTTGCTAAATCATGTAAGCAAACAATTAGTCTTCTTACAAGGAATTAAATATGTCATTTTAAAAAAATTATGACCAAAAAAAAGAATATAGTCATTACCTCATTGGGTTCTAGGTAGTCCCTATTGATTTTTCAATAAGCTAGGCTCAAGCATGAAGTTCATTCCATTTTTAGCATTTTACATGAACCATAAACAATTTGTTGCATCAATGAAGATCACAAGAAGAAGTACCATGCACAAGTACACAAGGAGTATCCTGGGAAATCCTTCTCAACAAGGGAATAAAACCCAACCAATCCTTTGCTATATTATTCAAGAGAAAGACCTCCCACACCGTAAACCTAGCACACAAAAGGGTGATCACAAACCCTAGAAGACTAGTGCCCAAGAGAGGTGTGTACTTTTCCCAAGAACAAGTACTTGCTGAAATTTCCAAACTCACACTTGTGTTGTGTTTCCTCATTGGGGAATTTACCTTTATTTATATTAGACTAGGCCTATCAAAAGTAGTGTTTATTGGCACAATAGGGCCGACCTCAATAACTCACAATATAATTAATAATCACTATATTAATTATCTTTTACATTAATTATCTTTCACTTTATGGTGGCGCTGACCTGTACCCTTTACATCACAAATAAGGTTACAGGTAAGTATGACTCTTGAACAATATAGCAAGGGATCTCATACACCCACTAGTTCTCAACCACTGGGATGTCCACATCTCTATCTCACTGCATCTCATAGGAGAATCACACTCACTAGTGCTCAACCACTAGGATCACATTCATCTATGCTCAACCACATGCACTTCCAACCCAACAGATCTCTTTCTAATTGCGTCTCACAGGAGAACCATCTAGAGCATCACATCATCTCAACTCTTTTCAAAGAGGATACCAATACATCGTTTCATCTCCATCTCAGAGAGAATGACACACCCAACTCACGGGCTTCCCCACATAGGGGCACACAACATTCCATCTCTATCTTAGAGAGGAACCATACACCCAACTCATGAGCTTCCTCACCCCACACAGGGTCACAACGTTCCATCTCCATCTCAGAGAGGAACCACACACCCAGATCATGGGCTTGCTCACTCTCACATAGGGTCACGACATTCCATATCCATCTCAGAGAGGAACCACACACCAATCTCATGAGCACACCGAACTCATGGGCTCTCTCTCAGGTCGACTCACTCACTCTATGTCATGGACGATGTCTCTCACAACTTTAATTATCAACACTCCCTCTCATCCAGGGAGGCATTCTCCACTAGGCCAAGTCTCTCACAAAAGTACTCGAACTTCGTCTTGGCAAGTGGTTTGGTGAAGATGTCTGTAATCTTCTCATGGGTAGCAAGGTACTACACATGTACTGTTTTCCTCTGCACCATGTCTCTAATGTAGTGATATTTTATCTCGATGTGTTTCAATCTATCATGAAACACATGGTTCTCAAAGAGCTTCACACAACTGTGGTTATCACAATGAATAGTAGTTGGATCCATCTCATGATCGAATAAATCTATCAAAATTTTATGAAGCCACACTGCTTCGCGGACTGCGACACTCAATGCTATGTACTCTACGTCTGCGGTACTCAATGCCATAGAGCTTTGTTTCCTGCTACACTAGGAAACCATGGAAGACCCTAAAGTAAAGCAATAGCCCAAGGTGCTCTTCTAGTCCACTGTGCTCCCTGCCCAATTTGCATCAGCATATCTCTGCAAACTCAAGTCTACACTGGAGGCGTATCTCAAGCCATATCCAACCATGCCTCATAGGTATCTCAATACATGTTTTGCTGCTATCTAGTGAGTTTGTCTTAGTTGGCTCATGAACTTTCTAAGCACATTCACTGCATAGAATATAACAGGTCTGGTGTTAACTAGATACATCAGTGATCCAATCAACTATCTATACAAGTGTGGATCAATCTCTCCTAAATCAGCATCACTCATATTCTTCAAATCCATCACCATTGGTGTAGGCATGGATTTTCATTCTGTCATACCGAACTTTTTCAATATCTCCACAATATATTTTCCTTGACTTGGGAAAATCTCATCTATCCTCTTTGATACTTCTAGTCCAAAGAAGTAATGCATCAAGCCTAAATCCTTCATCTCAAATTTAGAAGTCAATGCTTTCATACATTCAACAATGAGTCTCTCTGAACCGATGAGGAAAAGGTCATCCACATATATGACCAAGATTAAGCACTTGTTTCCATCAATGTGATAATATAGGTTTGGATCAACAATACTCTTGCTAAAACCTAAACTCATAAAGAATCCATCCATTTTCTCATACCAAGCACATGACACTTGTTTTAGCCCATAAAGGGCTTTGTTCAACCTGCACACATGAGATTTTTCGTTGTGTATAATGAATCCTTCTGGATACTCAATATAAAATTCTTCCTCAAATTCACCATTGAGAAAGATTGTCTTTACATCCATCTGATGTAGTTTCCAACCCATGGAAGCAGCTAGTGAAATAATAAAATGAATGGAAGTGTATCGAGCTACAAGAGAAAATGTCTCATCATAGTCAACTCTCTCTACTTGCGAGAACCCTCTGGCTACAAATCTCACTTTATATTTCTCGATGCTTCCATCAACTACATGCTTGATTTTATAAATCCATTTGGAAGTCACTACAGACTTTCGCTCTGGTCTAGGAACAATATCCCATACATTATTTTTTAGTGTAGACATATATTCTTCTGTCATGGCATCCTTCCATACCTGTTCACCTAAAGCTTCTTCATGACAAGAAGAATCAGAGTCAATGATGTAGCTCATGGATGAAAGGTAGCTTGAGAATCTCTTTGGTCTCTTTCTCTCTCTAGTTGTACCCTAAGGGGTTTTATGTCCCTTTTCTTCCTGTAGAGTTTGTCGGGCCCAAGCAGGCCTTTTATGTCCTACTGTAATATCTCCAGGCATGTCAATTGGAACAACTGGTTCAGTTGGAATAACTGGATAAACTAACAATTTCCATATGAGATTCTTTGGATCTTTGGAAGGCTATCTCTTCTTCAAAAGTAACATCTCTGCTTATTTCAATATGTCTATGACCAGGAATGTAGATCCGATATAATTTCGAGGATTCATTGTATCCTACAAATGTGCCCTTTCTCCCTGAAGGGTCTAGCTTGGATCTCTTCTCTTTGGGTACATGAAAATATACTAGGCACCCAAATATCCTGAAGTGTCCAATCTCAGGCTTCACTCCAGTGAAGGCTTCTTTTGGGGTAATGTCCTTCAAGATCTGATGAGGACTCCTATTCTAAACATACACTGTTGTCATGCATGCTTCTTCCCATGGAGTCATAGGTAAACTTTGATCATGTATCATTTCTTTGGTTGCCTCGATGATAGTTCTGTTTTTCCTCTCTACAACCCCATTTTGTTGAGGGTTGTAAGAAAGTGTGAACTCCCTATTGATCCTTGCTTCAATACAAAAAAATTTGAAATATTTGGAGGTGTATTCTCCTCCATTATCTGATCTTAGTACCTTGATCTTTCTTCCAGTCAAGTTTCAACCTAAGCTTTGAATTGTTGAAATTTTGCAAGGACTCCATCCTTGGTCTCCAGGAAGTAAATCCAAGTTTTCAAAGAGTGCTCATCTATGAAGACTACATAGTACAAGTACCCATTTAGAGATTCAATAGTCATTGGCCCACACACATGAATGTATGAAGTCCAAGATTTCCTTGGATCTATTGTCATTGCTCAAGAGGGATCCTTTAACATTCTTGCCAAAAGAACAACCTTTGCAAACACCTTTATGATGAATCTGTATCTCTGGAAGAACTGTTACCATTTTCCCTAGAGTTGGGAGATCTCTATAATCAATGTAGCGGGGCCTAAATTGGTCTGATGGTTTATCTGTACAAGTTGTTTTCTTGAACACCGATTACCTTGGAAGAATTTATATGTGAGTCTTTGTGCCATGCAAGAACTCTTCCTTCTAAAAAGGTAGCCTTGTAGCCTTTGTCTTCCAAGGCAGAAATGGAGACAAGGTTCCTCTTCATTCCAGGTACATGTAGTACTTCACTTAGTTGAAACTGCATATTTGAATCTAGTTGGAAGGTAGAAGTTCCAACCCTTTTCACATTATATCTGGCATTGTATCCAAGGACAACATGTAGATGTGTCTCTTTCTCAACAAAATTTGTTAGGTGATATCTAAAATCGGTCATGTGCCTGGAGGCACCACTGTCAATTAACCAAGTATTATCATTGGTAGGGACCATACTTGAGAGTGATGAGATGTTGATGTCTTCATCTCCTTGAAGGCTCGGCTTCCAAGAACTAAGTTTGCTTGATCTACCAAGCTTATCTTCCATCATGATTCTGTTCATCATATTTTTAGATTCTTCACAAACCCTTGTCAACTGGGCTAGAAAACCTCACTTCTAAGCCAGGCTAGAACTTTTAGGTTTTGTTGTACTTATGACTGCCAACAATAATCCTTTGAATGATAGGATAACAATGGTGAGCTGAAGAGCTCCTTTAATGAGTTGTAGAAACCCTAATTTTGAAAATTTTGCAGAAATTAGCGAAACCCTAGAAATCCTAAGGCCAAAAAGTCAAAATGCTCAGAAATGCAATCTGAAGCTTGTTGGAGGTGCATTGAAGGAGGTCATACACTCCTATGCATGTTTTAGCCCCAACATCCAAGTAAAAAGTGTTGAAACACCTCAAAAAGGTAGCCCGTACAAAATTTCTGGAAACACTAGGAGGGTCGTATGGTTTTGCAGAAGTGAGAGGATGACTGGAATTTGCTTATGCAATGGGTTCTTCAAGACCTATGCTCTGATTCCATGTTTATTTTTCAATAATCTAGGCTCAAGCATGAATTTCATTCCATTTTTAGCATTTTACTGGAACCATAAACAATTTGTTGCAGTAACCAAGATCACAAGAAGAAATACCATGAACAAGTACACAAAAAGTATCCTGGGAAACCCTTCTGAACAAGGGAAGAAAACCCAACCAATCCTTTGGTATATTCTTCAAGAGAAAGACCTCCCAAACCATAAACCTAGCAAACAAAAGGGTTCTCACAAACTCTAGAAGACTAGCACCCACGAGAGGTGTGCACTTTTCCCAAGAATAAGTACTTGCTGAAATTTCCAAAATCACACTTTTGTTGTGTTTCCTCACTGGGGAATTTACCTTTATTTATATTAGACTGAGCCTATCAAAAGTAGTGTCTATTGGAACAACATGGCTTACCTCAATAACTCACAATATAATTAATAATTACCATATTAATTATCTTTTACATTAATTATATTTCACAAGAGAATCACACTCACTAGTGCTCAACCACTAGGATCACGTTCACATGTGCTTATCCATAGGCACATCCAACTCAACAGATCTATTTCTCACTGCGTCTCATAGGAGAACCATATGGAGCATCACATCATGTCAACTCTCTGCATAGAGGAGACCAATACATCATTTCATCTCCGTCTCAGACAGAACTACACACCCAACTCATGGGCTTCCCCACATAGGGGCACACAACATTCCATATTTGTCTCAGGGAGGAACCACGCACCCAACTCATGGGCTTCCTCACCCCACAGAGGGTCACAACGTTCCATCTCTGTCTCATAGAGGAACCACACACCCAACTCATGGGCTTCCTCACCCTCACACAGGCTCACAATGTTCCATCTCCGTCTCAGAGAGGAACAACACACCCATCTCATGGGCACAACCAACTCATGGGATCTCTCTCAGGTCGACTCACTCAGTTTTTGTCCTAGAGGATGTCTCACATACCTGTAATCATTAACAATCCCAAAACAAAATCCATGTTGAAATCATTCCAAGGTGCTATAAGTACTAGCAATAGTATATACAAACCAATATTCTTACTTCTTCCTTAAGCATGTTGAAAAATTCTATAGCTCTCAATCCACTTCCTCAAATTCTTAGCAATATTAAGCTAGTGGTATTGCACTTCAATCAATGCTCAAGTTTTATCAATGCCAAAATGTCCATCAAGCCACCATTATGTAGCTCTTGGATGTGGTTTCACTCATTGAATTCCTTCAAATATGTAGCTTCTAATTTTCAAATAAGAACTCTTCTTGGATCACATAGTCTAAGAGTGGAGTTCAATCACCACACCTTGGTTGTTTGTTAGCTTTCCAACCTTCAACAAAATTTAGGTTTGTTTCATATAAACTCTCCATTGCTTCCAACCTTGCAATCTTGGCTATCATGGTAGTCCACATGGATTTTCTTTTTCATAACATATCAACAACTATGTTAGGTCTTTGATGCCTATGTTTCAACACAAATGTGTAATTCTATAATAATTCTACCTGTTTCATGTGTCTCTTATTCAAATTTGATATACTTCAATTCTTGGTGATCAGTGTATAAAACAAACTCTTTAGGTAGCAAATAATGTCTCCATTTCTTCATGTGTGTATGATAGTATAATATTCTTGTTCACACACACAATATTTCTATTTTTCTTCATTTAAATTCTCATTAAAGTATGTAATTAGGTTTCCTTCTTGAATAAACACTATTCTAATTGTTTTTCCACTAGTCTATTTGAAATACTTTCCCAGAATTAGGTAAATCCAACACTTGTTTTTCAGTAACATTCTTCTTCAATGACTCAAATACCTTTTGATTTGTTACCTTCCATTGGAATTTCCATTTTATCATACATGTAATTGATGGTGAACAAATATCATTGAAAATTCTAAAAAATATTTTGTAAAAACTAACCAAGCCATGAAAACTTCTCACCTCAAATGTGCTCTCAGGAATAGGCCATTCTACAATTGCTCTTACCTTTTCTAGATCTATTTTCAAACCTTCTTGATATATTTTGAACCCCATGATCTGGATTGGATCATTATATTGTTTGTCATCTATCTCGATCCTTTAAGAGTGGAAAAATTGGAGGAAACAACTTGTAGGGCCATTCTAGTGGCAGGTCTCAGTTTGGAAAATAGGGGTCTGGAACCTTTTGGGGCCATTTTGATGAATCAAACTGAATTTTTGGGGTTAAAACTTTCTAAGCATAGCCTGGACCCCATGATGTTATTCTACACGTTGAGACCTTTCCAACAATGTGGAAATTGAGTCAATCAAAGATCGTATCCAAAAGTTATGCCTCCCACAAGTTGACCTACCATGTTGACAACCATGGTACGAGAGGATGCCATGTCAGCCCCCATTACTCACGCATATGGGGCTAGCCACATATGTAGTTTCTAGAATATTCTAGAAGGTCCAAAATCCTATCATAATCTTGGGTTGAGAAAGTCAAAAACCTACCCCTAGATGGCTATCGGGCTATGCTAAATACACAACCACTAGGAGGGGAAGGGATCGCATTCTTTTGCATTGTATATTGTTCCATAGCTGAGGAGAACATATGAGAGTGGTGTTTTGTGAGCATAATCGAGGAGGAGAGATTCTGTAGCAGCCATATATGCCACAGGTCAAACAACTCAATGGAGAGTGCCTCTTTTTTTGTACTTGCATCATTTCTATACCAAAGAAAAGAGAGTAGAGCAACCTCATCTTCTAGTTGGGTTGTCTCCTCTAGTGGGTTTCCTAGGTCATATCTTGTGTTTATTTGTGAATGGTGTGATTGTATTTCATTTTTCTCTATTTTCTGTATTTTATCTATTTTATGCATAAGCATAAAATCAACAACTAAATATTCTGGAGATCTAAAAGAAAATAAACCTTAATAGTAAAGATTTTAGTATTTTATTGGATTTGTTGTGACAAACTATTCCAGTGGAATATCCATGGTAGTTTACAGATCATATTGGTATCATAGTAGGTTTTTGTTTTGGGTATTTGTGAGAAGTTGTAGGATCCAGGAATCGACTTAAAGAGAATTTGCAGAAACACTAGCCATGATAGATGGGTCTATTCATAAAAACACTTGAGATCCAATAGAAGAGAGATTTGAGAGGTTGGAAGCATAATTTGCTAACATCAGCCACAATATGCACCTCCTTGTGGTGGCTCTAACAAGCATGCTCAGACTGTTTGTAGATGATGGAGGCTCTAACTCAAAGAAGAGATTGGAGGGGAAATCAGAAGATCATGAAGAGTCAGGAAAGGAGGCACAAAAAGAATCTGAGAAAGAGGAGTCGAGTTTGAGTGTCGTTTACCCTTAATAGTCCTTATTGAAGTTGGAAGTAAAAGTGGACATAAAGCCATACCAAGGTGAGATCGATGCATTAAACCTGAATCATTGGTTGTGGCAACTAGAAGTTTATCTTTGTGTGGACCATATAGATGAAGAGTAGAAGATTTCATTTGCTAGGTTAAAGTTAGAGGGCCATGCTTTAACCTAGTGGGAAAGCCATACGAAAACACTTAGGCTGGAGGGTGACCTGCTCATAACTACGTGGGAGGAAATCAAAACCATCATCAAATCCCAATTTACCCTATTGGGTATGTAGAGGAAAAATGGATCTAGTGGCACTACTTCAGGAAAAGGTAGGGGCATAGTGTACAAGAGTACACTACTGAGTTCTGAAAGATGGACATCATGCTAGGTATCTCTCCCAACAGCCCAGACGTACACCTGAAGTATATGAGGGTTTTACATAGTCATCTACGAAAATAGGTGATGCTCTTCAATCTTAGGACAATGGATAAGGCGTGTGTACATGCACAATACCTTGAAAACATAGGCCAAAAGAAGGGGCAACTAGGTGGTTTGAAGTAGAAAGAGCACCGGGAATATTCTAAGGAGGGGATGAAGAAATGGAAAGGGGTAAAAGATAAGAAAATAGTAGCCACTATGCATCAGTGCAAAGATACCAACAACCATTCCAATCATTGAAACATTGATGGGCACACTAAGGAAAATGTTGGAAACTTCATCCAGAGTTGAACCCAAAGAACCACAAGAAGGATGGAAAGAAAAATAACCTTCTAGCCACATATTCAAGAAATCAATTGATAGTAGCTCATATGTAGATGGAAATATTGTCTTCACATCTCTGTGCAGAAGGAGGTGAATTTGAGTAGCCTTCATCACTAGGAAGAGAAGGAGATGACCAAGCTCTTCCACATAAATATTCAGGTCAAGAACACCAAGATACATTCTTTATTCAGCTTTGACTCACATGCTAATATCATAGTAGTGGATCTGGTCAACAAGCATGGATTAGAGGTCCATGAACATCTTAGTCCCTATCCATTGGGTTGGGTAAACAAGGATGCAAAGATAAGGAAATGAAACAGTGTAAGATTAATTTTTTTGTAAGTGTTGATTTTATTGATGAAGTGGAATTGGATCTAGTACCCCTTGATGTATGTGGAGTAGTGTTTGGAAGCCCTTACATATATATGAGGGATGTAATCTTCATGTGGAGAGCCAACAAATATCTATTGATCAAGGATGGGAAATACTACATCATGAACGTGCATAAAGG